>CAUYON010051411.1:0-19492 GCA_963573935.1 Arctocebus calabarensis | reverse complement strand
CTCCACACTTCCTTCCAAAAAGGTTGTATCAGTTTGCAGTCCCACCAGCAGTGTAAAAGTGTTCCCTTCTCTCCACACCCACGCCAGCATCTGCAGTTTTGAGATTTTGTGATGTGGGCCATTCTCACTGGTGTTAGATGGTATCTCAGGGTGGTTTTGATTTGCTTTTCTCTAATAATTAGGGATGATGAGCATTTTTTCATGTTTGTTAGCCATTCATCTGTCTTCTTTAGAGAAGTTTCTATTCATGTCTCTTGCCCACTGATATATGGGATTGTTGGCTTTTTTCATGTGGATTAATTTGCATTCTCTATAGATCCTAGTTATCAAGGTCTTGTCTGATTCAAAATATGCAAATATCCTTTCCCATTGTGTAGGTTGTCTATTTGCTTTGGTTGTTGTCTCCTTAGCTGTATAGTTCACAGTAGTATTGAGTACATTGGATACATTTCTTTCCATTCTTGAGATACTTTACTAAGAAGAATATGTTCCGGCTTCATCCAGGTAAACATAAAAGTTTTCTTCTTTTTTATGGTTGCATAGCATTCCACAGTGTATATATACCACAATTTGTTAATCCATTCATGGGTCAGTGGGCACTTGGGCTGTTTCCATGTCTTGGCTATTATGAATTGGACTGCAATAAACATTCTGATGCAAATGTCTTTGTTGTAAAATAATTTTTAAATCATCTAGGTATATACCTAGTAGAGGAATTGCAGGATCAAACGGTAGGAACTTTTAGTTCCTTGAGTGTTCTCCATACTTCTTTCCAAAAAGGTCATATTAGTTTGCTTTCCCACCAGCAGTGTAGAAGCGTTACAAGTAGAGAAATTCTTAATACTTATTTCATGAGTGAATGAATGAGCAAGCCAGGACCAGAGTCTGGTGTTAGAAAGCCCAACCTCCAAGAGACAGCACTCCCACCTTGAATGAACACCCTCTCTTTTCTCCCAGCCCAGGTCTGAGCCATTCTTTAGAGCTCAGTGGAGTCCCCTCCTCTTCCAAGAGCTAGCACGGTGCTGGATGTCAAGGACATGGGTTCACTCCTTTAGAACCCCAAGGGCCTAGCCCAATGCCAGGAACAAAGTGAAAATTAAATTAAAAGCTGAACAATAGATAAATGAATGAATTGCTGATCTGACCACAGGGCCTCTGGAGTCTAAGAAGCTTGCAGCTCTCTAAGATGTGGGGTGCACATGACAAGAATCCATTATCACTGGTCAACATTATATATGCTGAGCTTGCTGAGAACTAAACAAATAGCACCTTTATTTATTCACCCATCCCTTTCTCCAAAATTACTCTGCCCTACCCCTAGAAAACATCTGAGACAGACTGATCACTTTCAATACTAAGAACAGTCTCATTCTGATTTTTTTTAAGCTACTGAAAAGCAAGTCTAGTCCGGTTCAAATCAAAAGTCCAATTTCATATGCAATCCAAAGTGCCAATTCTCCTTCCAGTTCCTACCTAACCTACGGCTCAAAAGGCCTTGCAATGAGAAGAGGACTGGTGACCTGCTTCACTCTTCCATCACTTCTTCTCCCCTCTGAGACTACACAGAATAAAGAAGGGCAAGAGAAAACAGGGATGCCTCAATCTACATAGCTGTATATACTACTGTTTGTACTTGGGCAAGGTCCCATAAAGACTCAAGCCTGGTGAGCACCATGGTATCTGGTCACCCATGCTAGCAATATCAAATGTAGGGAGTCCTCACCTTCACACCCTGCTGTTTTAGGCAGCACTAACTAATATTCTGCCATCAGCACAGTGGGTGATATGGGGGTTCCACACCTGGTTTCATGTAAGTGCCCCAGGTTTAAGTTCTTCCAAGAATTTTCACCTTTTTCTTCCCTGTGGCTGCACCAAGATGGTCCCACAGGATTCTGTATTTCAGCAGGCCACCAACCGGCAAGGAAGTAAGAGGTTAGAAGGGGTGAGCATGGAAGGAACAGCAGAGAGAGAAGAAAGGAAACATCACAGCAGCCTTCATGAGGCTGTGCTCTCCTTTCCCAGGGACCAAACAATAATCCTATCCCATGTATAGAGCAGACTCCTCAGAAAGACTATGGGGAGTAAGGGATTGATAATCATTGAACCTGTTCTTTAATTTCTAGTAAGTCTGGCATAGGTGTTTCCAGCACTTCTCTTTGGAATGAGGCCCATTCTATACTCCTCTTTGGAAAGTGGAGGTAAATTTCACCTACTATCCTCACCTAAATAATCATCTAATTATTTGCACAGCCTGCCAATGAAGGTACGAACTAAGATCTGACTGACCATCTATCAGAGAGTGGTACAGGGAGTTTCTCTACTGCAGTTATCCTCAAGAATCATTTATAGAGGTTTGGCGCCTGTGGCTCGATGGGCTAAGGTGCCAGCCATGTACACCTGAGCTGGCAGGTTCGAATCCAGCCTGGGTCCACCAAACAACAATGGTGGCTGCAACCAAAAAATGGCTGGGCATTGTGGTGGGCTCCTGTAGTCCCAGCTACTTGGGAGGCAGAGGCAGGAGACTCACTTGAGCCCAGGAATTGGAGGTTGCTGTGAGTTGTAATGTCACAGCACTCTATCCAGGGTGACAGCTTGAGGCTCTGACTCAAAAAATCATTTATAGAATGATTTATAGAATGTGTTAAAATACAGATTCCTAGGCCCACTCCTGGCTGGAAATCTGAACCTTTGGGAGTAAGACCCATTTGTTTGTGTGTTTCAATAAGCTTATTGGTGATTCTGAAGGCCTGATCTGGACTGTGAGGTGGGAGCTACTCTATGACCATTACCAACTTTCAGATTGGAAAGTTTTAAGGAATATGTGGTAAGAAGAAGCAAATTGGAGTTTCCTAACTTAAAGTAATGGATTGAGCAAAGAAGTTATTTCCTAATAACCCTACCCAAGTTATTGCCCCAAACCTTACCCGAATAAGAACAACAAAATGGCTTTTTAAAAGGCATAAGCACAAAATTAAAAAGATAACAGAAGAGAGACTGCCAGCCTCCACATTTTGGAAGATGGGTAGCAGCAGGAAGAGTGGTAACTGAATTCATAGACTCTAAAAAGTGGAACTCAAAGATGGAAGTGGGGAAATCCCCCTTTGACCAGCAGAACTCCCCAAAGTTTCAGACATTATTGGCTGCAGGATAAAGGGTGATGCTGAAAAGAGAAAGAGATTGAAAGTCTTGTTACAAAGCAAACACTTGTAGAATCTCAGAGTCTTCTCCTCTGTATCACCCATAGCCTGGGCGATTTTTCCCCAAGAGAAAAATATGGAGGCACTTGTCATAGTTGAGGTATCATACTGAAAATTGGAAAATAAACAAAAATCTGCCTACCTACTGAATGTTAACACCTCAACCTTCCTTCTCTTTCCCCCGGAATTCTGGTTATACAGAACCACATGGGGGTTGGAAAATACTAAAGTGACTGAGTATAAATCTGAAATGACTAAAATATCTGCAAGTAAATACATTTGCCTGTAAATGTCTGAATTGAGTTTTATGTATTCAGGTGGAAGTGGGCACTATCTTAGTTTGGCATACTTTGGAAGTGAACCTGAGGTGAATATTTTCATTCAAGTGGTTTATTTAGGATGTGTTCTCAGAAAATTCTAGTGAGGGAATGGGGAAGTGACACAGCAAGAGAAGGCAGCCACACAACATGTGCTGATGAGCGGATGGCTGCTCTGGGTAACCCGGGTTCAGCCCATGAGATGCCCTGAAGATTGTGCAGATTCTCTCTTGGCATTCTCATCACCATCGATGGGAACAAGAAAGCCAGTCACTGGTTAAGTCTGCTCCTTGGTCAACTCTTGGGTCCTTCCAGCCTGCCCTTCCATCAGCAGTGGCCCGAGGACACCCTCAGGCAAAAAGGTGCAATAGGAAGCCACTGGGTTAGCATGGGCTGGAATAAAGAATGCTGACAGAACACTCTGGGTCACCAACAGCATCCAGCACAGAGGTAAATAAGATGACTAAGTTCATTTTTAGAAAACAAAGGAAATCTCAATTTAGCAACTTCTTTGTTCTATGATCTTGAAATATAGTGCCCACTACTATCCTAAATAAGAAAGTTGAAGATGAAAAAAATGGTTATTTTCTTCACCCTCAACATAGGATATTTTTCAAAGTCTGATGGAAACTTGAAGACCTTATTGTCCAAGAGGGGCCAAATGGAAGAGCAGATAGTCATAGTACAGTGTAGGGTGCACCACTGTGTGGGAAGCATAGCAGATGGGGGAAACAGGAGGTATCCATCTGGGTGACTCCAGATACACCTCAATCTCCACTCTGCCCATTGTGCTCTAGGGTCTTGTGCCCATTGCTCTCTCCTCCATAAAAGGATTCTCCTGCTGTTTCCTATGCTGTGACACTTTGTTCCTGCTCACCTTCAAGGAATTCCCTCTTATTTCCTTAGCTACTCATCCTTAACATTTGACTTCCAGGAAGTTCTTCCTGGTGTCCATGGTATCCGCAGGCTAGGCAAGACAATCCTTTTTAGGCAGCAATGAATATAAAACTGTCTTTCTTTAACCCTACATGATATTCTATTGTATGACTGACCATAACTTATTAATCAGTCCCTCATTAACCCAAATGCCTTTGTAAATACCTACCAAGAATAGAGCTCTGGCCTGTACAATTTAATAAGACACAGTACCTTATTCAGTACCTGAACTCACCAGGCAGCGCTTGTGGCTCAGCGAGAAGGGTGCCGCCCCATATACTGAAGGTGGCGGGTTCAAGCCTGGCCTCTGCCAAACTGCAAAACAGAAAAATAGCCAGGAGTTGTGGCGGGTGCCTGTAGTTCCAGCTACTCAGGAGGCTGAGGCAAGAGAATCACCTAAGCCCAGGAGTTGGAGGTTGCTGTGAGCTGTGTGATGCCACAGCACCCTGCTGAGGGCGATAAAGTGAGACTCTGTCTCTACAAAAAAAAAAAAAAAAGAATGAATTCACCACGTGAGGGGGAGGCCAGCATATTTTCAATTACTATGGTTTGGATATTTGACCCTTCCAAAACTCATGTTGAATCCATTCTATTAATGACCCAAACACTCCCATTAAGTGCCACCTCCAACACCCCATGTTTGGGTCATGAATAGACTTGTGTTCACCTTGAGGAGGAGAAGTGAGTCAGTTCTATCAGTTCCCAAGAGAGCAGGTTATTTTTAAAAGCCTGGCACCACCCTCTCCATGCTTCCTCTCTCATTGTGTGGTCTCTGCATATACCAGCTCCCCTATACCTTCTGCCACAAGTGGAAGCAGCTTTAATCAGAGGCCTAATCTTCCAGCCAGTAGAATTATGAACCAAAGAAACTTTTTTTCTTTATGTATTACCCAGCCTCAAGTAGCCCTTTACAGCAACACAAAAAGACTAAGAGGTCAATCAACTAAATCTGAGCAGAGCTATGAGGGCAATGTTAGCCAAAATGTAACCAACAAAAAGAATGAAGAGTGAAAAAGAAAATTTTGGTCTAGGCAGTCCCTCATCTGCTCTTGCTTAAGAAAAAAATTAGAAGCTACATGTAAAGAATATAGATTCTAAAATTTTAAACTCTTGCTACTCTAACTATATTCTGAAGACTAGCAGCAGCAGCAGCAGCAGCTGGGAGCTTGTTAGTGAGATAGATTTTTACCCCAGACCTGCAGAGTCAGAATCTTCATTTTAACAAGATCCTTGGGTGATTGATGTGCACATTATGATATGCAAATAATGTAAAGGATTTGTTGGGGTATTTTACTATCCTGACCTCTTCTCCATTCCTTTAGGAAAATTAATGAAGCTAATTAATTTAGGAGTAAATTTGATGGGGAAAAGTCTCTTGAAAATTGACTAAGTGCTATACATGAACAGCTATGAGCAAAATTTTAGGTCTCATGTTTAACTCTTGGGACCCTTCCTTTATTAAATCTCTACCCACAGATGTGTTGTTCCAGTTTCTCCAAGTTTCTAAGGTCTCAGTCTGTAAATTTTCAACTTTCTTTCTAACCATTCCAAACTCCTCTTAATTTATCACTCATATCCCTAAGGTTGGGACCAGTGTAAGGCTGAAATGTGTTATCAGGAGAGTCAGCTTATTTGACATGTCTTCCTTAATTCTGAATTGAAACAACTATAATTCTGACATCTGGCTCAAAGAAGTATTCTAAAACTAACTGGGAAGAAAAGAGATAAAGAAATATAGAGGTCTGGTCATTCAAACACATTTTACACTAAATGTTCCCAGGGTGCTCAATATCACTCCTTATTAAGGGTAAGCACCTTAAAATCTCAGTGAGATACCTCTACATATCCTCCACAATGGCTAAAATTAAAAATTGACAATATGGTCCAGGACACGGCAGGAGCAGCATGGAAGATCCTAATGATTACCAAGGAGTTCCACTGTCCTCAGAAACTCCAAAGAGGCAGCATCAGGAGCACACCGTCCACACCAAAGAACAGCAGAGCCAGCTAGAAAAAGCAGTACCCCACCCATGAGGATCACCAAGCCCTGGCAGAACAACTCAACCTGCAGAGTACCAAGTGCAAGTGTGGTTCAAGAACTCAGGGAGAAACAATCTTGGGAACAGATCCACCAAGAACCTCCTGGGTGCCGAGGCTGCAGAGGTCATGATCAGGGAGCCCAAGAAGCCTGGGATGCACCCATCTGCCCCAGGGCCCTGACCCCCATCAACAGCTGTCCTGTGATCCCTCAGGGCCCACATTTCCCAAGCGCCCCGCTGCCCAGCCTCCTAGGAATTTCACAGCAGCAGAACCCAACACCGAATGCAGCCTCCACCAGGCCTGGGGGCACCCAGGGTACAGTGCCCAGGAGGGAGTCCCTGCTGCCCCAGGCCCCATGTCAGGCCCATGCCCAGACCAAAGCCGATTCCCAACCTTAGGCCTATTCCCAGGTCCAAGACCATGCCCAGGTCCAGGCCCAACTTCAGGTCCATTCCTAGGCCCATTTTTAGATCCAAGCCCAACCTCAGGCTCAGGCTCATTCCCAGGCCCTGCCCCAGACCCAGACCCAGGCCCTTATGTCTGCAATTTCTCAGTAAATATTCCTATATTATCTGACATCTTTGAGCTCCTTGCATCCCAAGATCACTCCCAGGTCTCCTCAGTCTTCATCACCACATCTGGGCACCAAGAGGGAGATGATTTTATGGCCAACAAAGACTCAGGCTCTAGGTCCCTACTAGATTTATAGGGAGCTGTGTCTGCAAAGCCCTGAAGATCTCAGGGACCAGAGGGCCTGGAGCAGTGATTGGTTACTTTCTGCTGATGGAATGCCCTGCTGGAGGGCGAATTTGCTGCCTTAGTTGTGGGCCATCACAGATCACCTTGCTATGAATGTCCTCACCTGGTCATTGGGTTGACTGTGAATATCTCTGCTAACTGGGAGTGAAAGCTGCTCTTGGAAGCCCAAAACCTTCCTTTCTTTCTTTTTTTTTTTTCCTTTGAGTTTTTAAAAAATTTTTTCAAATTAATATGAGGATACAATTTTTAGATTGCACTGTTCTCACTTCCAGGATAGGGTTCCATTTGTAGAGGAGCCTCTCACCCAGAGGGCGTGTTGTGCTTTCTCACAATGTGCACACTGGGTGAGATCCCGCCTTGTGCCCTCCTTCCTTCTGCCAAACTCCCCCACTTTATGAACTGAGCTGAAATAAACATTCTAGCAGGAAAAAAAAAAAAGAAAAGAAAAAAAGAAAAACAAAAAAAACTGACAAGAGTGTTGATGAGGCTTTAGAGCAACCAGAATTCTCTTCCATGGAAGTATAAAGAAGTACAACTCTTTGGAAGAATGGCAGAATCTATGAAAATATCTACCCTCTGACCCTTTTCCAGAGTGTCATGTATTGGAATTGTGCAGTATGTAGCCTTTTCAGATTGGCTTCTTTCTCTAATAATATGCATTTAAGTTTCGATGTCTTTTTAGGGCTTGATAGCTCTTCTTCCTTTTTGGCACTGAATAATATTCCATTGTCTGGATGTACCAGCATTTGTCCACTCACCTACTGAAGGGAGATCTTGGTTGCTTTAAGTTTTGGCAATTTTAAATAAAACTGCGGGAAATATCTGTGTGGACATAAGTTACCACCTTTTTTGAGTAGATGCCAAGGAGTGTGATTGATGGAGCATATGGAAAGAGTGTATTTAGTTTTGTAAGAAACTGCCAAACTGTCAGTTTCCAAGTAGCTGTACCAATTTGCATTTCATCGGGAAGGAACAAGAGTTCCTGTTGCCCCAATTTGGGCCATTTTAATAGGTATGTACTGGTAATTTAATTAATTTTATGACAATTTTGAAATTAGTATTTTTAAGAAACAAGGTTTCACTCTGCCACTCAGGCTCCAGTGGCACAATCATAACTGATTGCAACCTCTAACTGCAAAGTTCAAGCAATCCCTCTGGCTCAGCCCCTCAAGTAGCTAGAACTACAGATGGGCAATACCCCACATGGCTAATGTTTTTGTGTTTTGTAGAGATGGGGTCTCACTATGTTGTTCAGGCTGGTCTCAAATCCTTGGCTTCAAGCGATCCTCCCATCTTAGACTCCCAAAGTGCTGGGATGACAGGCATGAGCCACCATGCGTGGTCTAATTATTTTTAATGATTAAATTGTTTTAATATTTTTTGACATTAAATGTCTTCTCCCTGGGGAAGGAGAAAGTTGGCCTCTGTTCTCAGGCTTCCTTCTAAGAATAAAATGCAAGAAGGGCACCTTCAGCCTGAGAGGGATGTGAGAAGGGAGGAGAGCATCCCTCTTTCCATACCAGTTGGTCCCACCTCTTGGCCACATTCCTTCTTCTTCCTCTCCCCTGAGCTCCTCCTCCAGCTGCCATTCAGAAGCTAATGTGTATAATGCCTACCACCCACAGACTCAACAGAGATTACACCCACTTATTATACCATTACCCCAGAATATTTGAAATATTTGAGAACAACTTTAAATAGAAACTCAATATATTTTAATTGGGGTGGGGAAAGGGGTGGCTCCATAAAAAGGCAGCAAAAACAGATGCTATGGGAAAAAGTGATGGGCTAACTATTTAGAAGTGTGATTCCATTCCAGAGTCTTCTGCTGTTTGTGGGTGATAGTAAGTTACTGAAACCGTCACAGACCTTTGCACACTGCTAAGGAAGTTTCACTAACTTGTGAATTGTGAAAGACTGAGGAGTTTAGTGACAGACAGCGGTGCTAATTCACCAAGTCCCCACCCAAATGAAGGCAAGATAAATCTTCACTCTCTCTGGGAGGTTGAACTTGGTAACCCCCTCAAGGAGTGTGGGAAAAGACATTCAAAAATGTAGGGATGGATGGGTTCCTTGGCAGTGGTTTTATAAAATGGGACCACGCTATTCAAGCTTTTCTATGTCCAGCTTTTTGCACTCAACAAATCCATGGGAAAATACTCCAGGTCATCTGTGTGACTTAGATTTTTTTTTTTTTTTTTTTTGCAGTTTTTGGCCAGGGCTGGGTTTGAACCCGCCATCTCTGGCATATGGAGTCAGCTCCCTACTCCTTTGAGCCACAGGTGCCGCCTGGATAGGTTTTTTTTTAATGGTTGCACAATACTCCACAATGTGCTTATACCTCCATTTATGGTCAATTTCTTTATTATCCATTTCTTTCATCACAACAAGATAGTAATAAATACCTTTGTACCAAAGTCCTTGTGTACCAATGGTGGTTTTAGTTCATGGGATAGATTTCCAAGACAGGACTATTAGAGCAAGCATAGATAAATTTTTATTGGGGTTTTTTGTTTGTTTTTATTTATTTATTTATTTAGCTATTTATTTTGAGACGGAGTCTCACTATGTTGCCCTCAGTAGAGTACTGTGGCATTATAGCTCACAGCAACCTCAAACTCTTGGGCTTAACCAATTCTCTTGCCTCAGCCTCCCAAGTAGCTAGGACTACAGGTGCCCACCACAACACCCAGCCACCTTTTTTGTTGCAGTTGTTATTGTTGTTCAGCTGGCTTGGGCTAGGTTCAAACTCGTCAACCTTGGTGTATGTGGCCAGCGCTGAGACTTGTTTTTGTTTTTGTTTTAGTTGTGAGACAGAGTCTCACTTTGTCGCCCTCAGTAGACTGCCATGGCATCATAGCTCATAGAAACCTCAAATCTTGGACTCAAGCGATTCTCTTGCCTCAGCCTCCCAAGGAGCTGGGACTATAGGTGCCTGACACAACGCCCAGCTATTTTTAGAGACGAAGGTCGCGCTCTAGCTCAGGCTGGTCTCAAACTGGTGAGCTCAGGCAATCCACCTGCCTTGGCCTCCCAGAATGCTGGGATTGCAGGCATAAGCGACCGCACCAGGCCAGATTTTTAAATTTGTGTTTACTTTTTATTTAGATATAATTTACAAATAGTAAAGTGCATAACATTTACATTCATAGCTCAATGAATTTTTAAAAGATATTACAGAATATTTTTAAAATATGACAGTTGGCTAGGCACCTGTGACTCAATGGGCTAAGGCAGCCAGCCATGTACACCTGAGCTGGCGGGTTCGAATCCAGCCCAAGCCACCAAACAACAATGACGGCTGCAACCAAAAAAATGGCCGGGCATTGTGGCAGGCACCTGCAGTCCCAGGTACTTGGGAGGCGGAGGCAAGAGACTCGCTTGAGCCCAGGAATTGAAGTTTGGTGTGAGCTGTGATGCCACGGCACTCTATCCAGGGTGACAGCTTGAGGCTCTGTCTCAAAAAAAATAAAAAATTAAAAAATAAACTAAACTAAAATAAAATATGACAGTTGTTGCCAGATTGCTGTTTCTAATCACATTTCCACAGCCTTTTGCCCTCTTTTCCCTGACAATGATTTTTTTGTTTGTTTGTTTTGCAAGTGTGATGGATATAAAGTGATGTTTATTGCTCCTTCCATGTGACTTGCCCTGGCTGCTGGTGAGTTGGAGCAGCTTGTTACATGTATAGTGGTAGGTTGACTAGTTGAATTTACTCTTCTGTGATCATTCTTTCAAATCTTTGCCCATTTTTTTTCTTTTGATTGTTTTTTTCCTTGTGAATTCACAAGATCTCTGAATATTAACAATATTGACACTGTCATCTACATTGTCATATTTTTTTCAAATCTATCATTTATCTACTAACATTGTGGTTTACTTATTTTTGCTATAGAAGGCTGTGCACAACAGTTAAGGGTGGCAGTGATAGGGACAAAGACATAAAAAGGAAAAAGGAGGCTCGGCGCCTGTGGCTCAAAGGGCTAAGGCGCCAGCCACGTACGCCTGAGCTGGCGGGTTCAAATCCAGCCCCCGGGCCCGCCAAACAACGACGGCTGCAACCAAAAAATGGCCAGGCGTTGTGGTGGGCGCCTGTTGTCCCAGCGACTTGGGAGGCAGAGGCAAGAGACTCCCTTGAGCCCAGGAATTGGAGGTTGCTGTGAGCTGTGATGCCATAGCACTCATTCCAGGGTGACAGCTTGAGGCTCTGTCTCAAAAAAAGGAAAAAGGAGAGGGGCAAATAAAAAGAAAAAAAGACTACATTTGAAATTAATCCTGTGCATTTATGTAAAATTATGTATAGGTTTAAGGAAATTAAATACCAAGGTAAAAATATTTTAAAATAGATAATGGTGGGTGCTTTTCTTTTTGAATTAAACTTTTTATGTTGAAATAATTGTAAATTCACGTGCAGTTGCAAGAAGTAATACAGACATTTATACAGAATCAGAGGCCATGGGGAAACCAAAAAAAAAAAAAAAAAAGTAATACAGACAGTTTCCTTCAATAATAACATTTTGGAAAAACAACAGTGCAATATCATAACCAGCATATTGACATTGATACAGTCAAGATACAGGGCAGTCTATCAGCACAGGGATCCTGTGTGTTCCCCATTTGTAGGCCCACTTACTTCCCTTCCGTTCTTACCCTATTATTAATTCCTGGCAGCCACTAATCTTTCTCCACCTCTATAATTTTGTCCTTTCAAGAATATCATATAAATGAAATTATACAGTATATTACTTCTTAGGATTGGCTTTTTTCCACTCAGTGTAATTGTCAGATTCATCCTCATTGTTGTGTGTATCAATTGTCATCCTATGTGCTCTGAGTAGTATTCCATGGCATGGATGGACCACACAGGGCTTAACCCTTCTTCAGTCGAAGGGCATCTGGGTTGTGTCCATTGGAGGACTATTACAAATAAAGCATCTGTGAATATTTGTGTGCAAGTTCTTGCATGAATGTAAGTGTTCATTTCTCTGAGATAAATGCCCTAGAGTACATTATCTAGATTGTATGGTAGTTTCACGTTTAGATTTTAAAAAATAGCTTTTGCAGTGACAATATCTCAGCCAAGGAGGTTTATCCAAACTGCAATTATTGCCAATTGAAAACGTTTCCCAGTACCCTGCTATGATGACTAGTGATATAGTTGTTACTGGCAAATTTTGACAGTCTCTATGGAGGCTAAATATTAAAAAACAAAGAAAGAAAGAAAGAAAGAGAGGAAGCTGCCAAACTGTTTTCTAGAGAGACTGTACCATTTTACACTCCCAACAGCTATGTCTGGGTGATCCAGTTTCTTTAAATCCTCACTGGTGTTTGGTGTTATGGCTGTTTTAAGCATTCCCGTAGCTACTCAGTGCTATCTCACTATGTTGCAGTTGGCACCGATGTTTTACACTTTCTCCTGTCTTGTCATTTGTAAATAATCTCTAAGTGAGCTGTCCCTTCATGTCGTGAGCTCATTTTCCAATTGGATTTTTTTCAGGTTTGTTGCTGGTGGTGTTTTACTGTTGAGTTTGATAGATTTTATATTTTTTGGAGGTTATACCTTTGCTAGATAAGTGGTTTGCAGATATTTTCTTCCATCCTATAGCTTGTCTTTTTATCCTCTTAACAGGGTCTTTTGTAGAACAACGGTTTTTAATTCTGAAGTTCAAGTTATCATTTTATATTGTGGGTTATATCTTTGTATGTCGATTCTTAATTTTTTTTATTTTTTACATATACATGTCTTTATTAGGTTTCCACTTTTTGCCTTCACAGAATTAAGAAGGCTTAAAATTTAATAACAATAAAAATGTTTAAGATAAGGACTAGAAACAAAAACCTCGTAAAGAATGAATGAAGATAAATTTATTCAGAAAAGAGATCAGATTATTGCTACATCGAAATATTAAGCAATAATAATAATAATGCAAAGAAAGTAACATTCACCTTGTCAGGTAAGAGTATGTCTATTATAGGATGCTTTGACTCTGAGGCTCAGTACAGAGTCATCAATTAACTTCTTAATTTTTTCCCAAAGTCTCAAAAAATAGACAACTAATATTTATAAATAAAAGTAAAAGATAATTTAAAAAAACAGATTATGCCAAATCTTATAGACAATAGAAAAAGAAGAAATACTTCAAAATCATTCTACTTAATCGGGATATACCAGGTATTAAAATTGGAGAAAATACATTATTATAAAGGGAAATTACAAACATATTTCACTTATGTGGAGGATGCAATATCCTAAACAGCATATTAACAAGTTGAATTAAAAATTAATGTTTAAGCAATATACTTTGGTCAAAATTAAATACAATTTATGTGTGAATTAGTCACTATTTTCTTTTCTTTTTTTGTTTTTTTCCCTCACCCCCACCTTCTCTCTCTGTCTGCTCTCCCATTCCCCCATGCTCCACCGTGTCATTGTCATTAATTGTCCTCATATCAAAGTTGAATACATAGGATTCATGCTTCTCCATTCCTGCCATGTTTCACTAAAAATAATGTGTTTCACCTCCATCCAAGTTAGTACAAATGCTGCAAAATCTCCATTTTTTGATCGCTCAATAATATTCCATGGCATACGCATACCACAACTTACCAATCCATTCCTGGGTTGAAGGACATTGAGGCTATTTCCACATTTTAGCAATTGTAAATTGGGCTGCGATAAACAGCCCTGTACAATTGTCTTTATAATAAAAGTTTTTTTTTTTCTTCTGGATAGATGCCCAGTAATGGAATTGCAGGATCAAACAGGAGGTCTAGGTTGAGTTCTTTGAGGTTTCTCCATACTCCCTTCCAAAAAGGTTGTATTAGTTTGCAGTCCCACCAACAGTGTAAAAGTGTTCCTTTCTCTCCACATCCGTGCCCATATCTGTAGTTTTGAGATTTTGTGATATAGGCCATTTTCGCTGGGGTTAGATTATATCTCAGGGTGGTTTTAATTTGCATTTCTCTAATAATTAGGGATGATGAGCATTTTTTCATGTGTTTACTGGCCACTCACTTGAAATCTTTAGAGAAGATTCTATTCATCTCTCTTTCCCATTGATGTATGGGATTGTTGGTTTTTTTCTTGTGGATTAATTGAAGTTCTGTATAGATTCTGGTTATTAAACTTTTGTCTGATTCAAAATATGCAAATATCCTTTCCCATTGGGTAGGTTGTATTTGCTTTGGTTGTTGTCTCCTTGGCTGTACAGAAGCTTTTGAGTTTAATTAAATCCCATTTGTTTATTATTGCTATTGCTATGGCAGTCTTCCTCATAAAGTCTTTCCCCAGGCTGATATCTTCCAGTGTTTTTCCAGTTCTTTCTTTGAGGGATTTTATCATTTCATGCCTTAAATTTAAGTCCTTTATCTATCTTGAATCAATTTTTGTGAGTGGAAAAAGGTGCACAACGAGTTTCAGTCTTTTACATGTGGATATTCAGTTCTCCCAGCACCATTTATTGAATAGGGAGTCCCTCCCCCAAGGTATGTTCTTATTTGGTTTATCGAAGATTAGGTGGTTGTAAGATGTTAGTTTCATTTCCCGGTTTTCTATTCGATTCCAAATGTCTATGTCTCTATTTTTGTGCCAGTACCATGCTGTCTTGACCATTATGGCTTTGTAGTACAGCCTAAAATCTGGTATGGTGATGCCCCCAGCTTTTTTTTTATACTAAGAACTGCCTTACCTATACGAGTTTTTTTCTAGTTCCATATAAAATGCAGAATCATTTCTTCCAAATCTCGAAAGTATGATGTTGGTATCTTAATAGGGATGTCATTAAATAAGTAGATTGCTTTGGAAAGTATAGACATTTTAGCAATGTTGATTCTTTCCAGCCATGAGCATGGTATGTTCTTCCATTTGTTAATATCCTCTGCTGTTTCCTTTCTTAGGATTTCATAATTTTCTTTATAGAGATCCTTCACCTCCTTTGTTAGATATATTCCTAGGTATTTCATATTCTTTGAAGCTATGGTGAAGGGAGTTGTGTCCTTAATTACCCTCTCATCTTGTCTGTTATTGGCATATACAAAGACTACTGATTTGTGGACATTGATTTTATATCCTGTGACATTACTGTATTTTTTAATGACTTCCAGGAGTCTTGTGGTTGAGTCTTTGGGGTCAGCAAAGATCATATCGTCAGCAAAGAGGGAGAGTTTGACCTCCTCTTCTCCCATTTGGATGCCCTTTATTTCCTTGTCTTGCCTAATATGTTGAATTCCAGCACTATGTTGAATAGTAATGGTGACAGAGGACAAACTTGTCTGGTTCCAGTTGTAAGAGGAAAAGCTTTCAGTTTTACTCCATTTAGTAAAATATTAGTTGTGGGTTTGTCATAGATAGCTTCGATCGATTTTAGAAATGTGCCACGTATGCCTGTATTCTTCAGTGTTCTCATTAGAAAAGGATGATGGATTTCATTGAATGCTTTTTCTGCATCTATTGAGAGGATCATGTGATCTTTGTTTTTGCTTCTGTTGATATGGTGGATAACGTTTATGGACTTGTGTATGTTAAACCAGCCTTGCATCCCTGGGATGAAAACTACTTGATCATGATGTATGACTTTTTTTGTTTGTTTGTTTGTTTTTGTTTTGTTTTAGAGACAGAGTCTCATTTTATCGCCCTCAGTAGAGTGCTGTGGTGTCACATAGCTCACAGCTCCAACTCCCGGGCTTAGGTGATTCTCTTGCCTTAGCCTCCTGAGTAGCTGGGACTACAGGCGCCCGCCACAACACCCGGCTATTTTTTGTTTTTGCATTTCCGCCGGGGCCCGGCTTGAATCCGCCACCCTCTGTATATGGGGCCGGTGCCCTACTCACTGAGTCACAGGCGCCACCCGATATATGACTTTTTAAATGATAAGCTATAGTCTTTTGGCTAGGATTTTGTTGAGAATTTTTGCATCTATATTCATGAGTGAAATTGGTCTGAAATTCTCCTTTTTAGTTGGGTCTTTTCCTGCTTGTGGTATCAGGGTGATGTTTGCTTCGTAGAATGTGTTGGGGAAGATTCCTTCCTTCTCAACTTCTTGGAATAATTTCTGCAGTATGGGAATAAACTCTTCCTTGAAAGGTTGATAGAATTCTGGTGTGAAGCCATCTGGACCAGGGCATTTTTTTGTTGGAAGATTTTTTTATTGTTTCTGTAATCTCAGTGCTTGAAATTGGTCTGTTCAGGAGCTCTATTTCTTCCTGGCTAACTGTAGAGAGAGGGTGTGATTCCAAATAATGATCCATTTCCTTCACATTGTCAGATTTCTGGGCATAGAGTTTCTGGTGGTATTTAGAGATGATCTCTCGTGTTTCTGTGGCATCAGTTGTAATTTCCCCTTTATCATTTCTGATTGAGATTACTAGAGAATTTGCTTTTCTATTTCTAGTTAGTCTGGCCAAAGGTTTATTTATCTTATTTCTTTTTCAAAAAACCCCCCAACTCCTTGTTTCACTAATTTTCTAAATGATTCTTTTGTTTTCAATTTCATTGATCTCTGATTTAATTTTGGATATTTTTTTTCTTCTGCTGGGTTTAGGCTTAGATTGTTCTTCTTTTTCCAATTCCATAAGATGGCTTGCAAGTTTGTTGATGTGCTCTCTTTCTGTTTTGCAAATGTAGGCATCTAAAGCGATAAATTTTCCTCTTAGAACTGCTTCTGCAGTATCCCACAGATTTTGGTAGCTTGTGTCTTCATTGTTGTTAGGCTCAAGGAAGTTAATGATTTCCTGTTTTTCCTGAATGTAACTGTCATTCAACAGAAGGCTGTTTAATTTCCATGCCTTTGTGTGTGGTTGAACATTTTTGTTGGAGTTGAGTTTCACCTTTAGTGCCTTGTGGTCTGAGAAAATACAAGGTAAAATTTCAATTCTTTTGATTCTGTTGAGGTTTGTTTTGTGTCCTAGGATATGATCAATTTTGGAGAATGTTCCATGGGTCAATGAAAAGAATGTATATTCTTTATCTGTGGGATGGGGTCTTCTATATGCATCTATCAAGCATGTTGTTCTAGGGTCTCATTTAAGTCCCCTATATTCTTGTTTAATTTCTGTTTATAGCATCTGTCTAGCTCTGTAAGAGGAGTGTTGAAGTCCCCTGTTATTATAGTATTATAGAATATCATATTGCTCAGACTGAGAAAGATCTGTTTTAAGAATCTAAGAGCCTTTAAATTGGGTGCATAAATATTTAGAATTTTTTTTTTAATTTTTTTGAGACAGAGTCTTTCTTACTCTGTTACCCAAGCTACCTCACAGCAACCTCACACTCCTAGGTTCAAGCTATCGTCTTGCCTCAGTCTCCCAAGTAGCTGAGACTATAGGCCCCCCCACAATGTCTCGCTAATTTTTCTACTTTTAGTAGAGACAGGTTCTTGCTCTTCCTTAGGCTGGTCTCAAACTCCTGAGCTCAAGCAATTATTCCACCTCAGCTTCCCAGATTACTAGAATTACAGGTGTGAGCTGCCATGCCCAGCCTATAGATTTGTTTTCTTTAGCTTTTTGTTCCCAGGAGGACCATGGATGACTTTTGAAATCTAAATATGTAAAATTACTATTACTGGAGGAAATAAACACAGTAAAGGCAAGAGCATTTGGGCAGATGCTGTTCATTGGTCACAGGGAAGCCCCAGACAGCTGGGAGCTGAGGTTCTACTTGTAGGGGCCAAAACAGGAGGAGAGGACAAATTTAGAAAGCGAAAAAAGTGCATGCTTAGGTGAGCCAGCAGGAATTCACTGGGAAAGACAAAAAAAAAAAAAAAAAAAAGGACTTGGGAAAAATAGTATAAACAGTTATAGAGAAGTGGCCATGTGTCCTGTGAGGTCCCTAAACAGGGATAGAAAGGGTCCTGCACAGGAGACTCCAAACCTGTGTACCTCCCTCTTCACCTGCTCCACCCTCAACCCATCAGGACCAAAGGCTGCTGTGACTGTTCTAGAAGCTGTGGATCTAGTTGCCCTGTGCAGTCTAATGCTGCAAGGCCATGTGCTGTTGTGTGCCAGCCTGTTTCTGCTCCAACTGTGGCAAAGGGGGCTTTGGATCCTGTGGGGATTGCATGGGGACTGTGGCTTCTATGGCTGTTTCCAGTCCAGCTACTGCAACCCTTGCTGCTGCCAGTCCAGCGCCAGTAAGCCCTGCTGCTGCCAGTCCATCTGGTGCCAGCTCTGCTGCTCTCATGCCCAGCTTCTGTGTCCCCATTTGCTGCCAGTGTAAGATCTAAGGCTTTGAATCCAAGCTTTCTGGTTTCTATGTTTGGTGAAACCATTTCTGCTGTTTGTTTTTATTTTTAATCAAGATGCATGCAGATATTTGTGGTTTCTCTGAATAGGCTCCTTTCCAAGTATCCTGTCGGAGGCACCTGAAAGCCTTTCTTACTTTTCATTCATGCACATATCTCCTTGTCTGGCTTAGCCTTGTCTTTACCCTCTCTCAGGAGAAGTGTGTTTCCTAGCTCTGGTGAAACACCTGATTTGAACTGTAGAAGTCAAAATGATCAACTGCTGTAGCTGGCCGCTGATTTGGGAGTGGATCATCTTCTGCCTCTTCCCAGCTTGACTGAGATGCAAGGCCTGACCCACAAGGCCAAATTGATGTTTCTAAGTGATCAGCTAAGAATTATTTTAATCTCTGTCTCAAAAACCATTGGGACCGTGGGTCCTCTTGGGCCATTTTCTATTCTCCTGTTACCCATCTCTTCAGGAAGTTTCCTTCCTTTCTATTATCTCCAATTTCATGAACAGAAGCCATGTGTGGGCAGCAGGAAGAAGGTGGATTTCTGCCCTGTTGTAGAATTTTCTAATTGAAGATCTTAGTGGTGGCTGAGTGGCAGTCTTCAATTTTTTAGTAAGTATAAGAATGCTGAGAAATGAGGTGATTTATCAAAGACTGCTCAGGAAGTCATTTGGATAATTGAATAGTATCACTTGCCACTTCTTTCCTGGTTATGACTGCAGCATCTTAAGCGTTGCAGAGAGATGTACCAGCATCTCTCTTTTCTATATAGGTAGTAGCATGTGTAGGTACATACTATTGCTGCATAATTTTCCTAATCTCTGATCATATCCTTCCTCTGCTCAGAAGCACTGTGTGGTCCCACATTATTATTTTTTTTAAATAATTTTATTAAATCATAATTGTGTACATTGGTGCAATCATAGGGCACAATGTGCTTCATATACAATCAGAAATATTTTGATCATACTGTTACAGATAGCCTTCATGGCATTTTCTTGATCACTATATAA
>CAUYON010051409.1:0-13382 GCA_963573935.1 Arctocebus calabarensis | reverse complement strand
CCTCAAGCTGTCACCCTGGATAGAGTGCTGTGGCATCACAGCTCACAGCAACCTCCAATTCCTGGGATCAAGCGAGTCTCTTGCCTCCGCCTCCCAAGTACCTGGGACGCCACAACACCTGGCCATTTTTTGGTTGCAGCCGTCATTGTTGTTTGGCAAGCCGGGCTGTCGAACGCGCCAGCTCAGGTGTACGTGGCTGGTGCCTTAGCCCTTTGAGCCACAGGTGCCGAGCCGCTTTATCCCTTCTTGATTCCCAGAGAAGTTTGTGTCCTTTTTCCCGCTGAAACTTGAAATGGGATAGGGAGCAGGTCCTGAGCCTCAGATGATTCAGAAAGGCCTCCTCCCTCCTTCCCTAAGCCTCTTTAATTTCAAACTAATAGGCTCTGTTCCTGAAGCACCCAGGGCCCAGCAAGTCATTAAGTTACCACATGCTTATGTGTGATGAGCTGTGGAAGAGAACAGAAGAAGGGTTGGGGAAGGTGATGGCTCATTTTTAAAGACTGGGGCAAAGAAAAAGGTGGGTCTCCATTGGTTTGTGGTTAATTGAGAGGAGTAACACAGCAGAGTACTTGTCCTTGCTGCCCCTGCCATCTCATCCAGGGCTCAGCAGGTGCTAAATCCATTCAGCTGCACATTAACTGGGGCTTCTTGGCCATCATTCTGTTGTGTGGGCTCAGGGTGTCACTTTGGCCAGGTGCCAAGCTGTGAGGATATGAGAGCTAGGGTAGGGATTTGGGGCGGGCAGGGGTCACAAAGTGGGTAGAGGTCGCCTCCCCAAAGCTTCCCTCCTTCTGAGGTGTCCCTCCACTTCTGAGGCGGCAAGTGCCTTTTGCACATCCTGAGCCACTCATGTGCATGTGTCTTGTTGAAGGGGCTCATTTAAGAAAAATGAATTAACTTGAAAGCTCTATGGTCAAGATTTTTTCATTCACTCTTTATGAAAGTATGAGCATGTGAGTAAAAGTTGAACATGTGAGTTACATGGCTCCTCGAATTTGAAAGTTTATTAATAGAAACCATCACTGGCATTTTGAAGATAGGATGGGACAAGGGGGACATTACATTTATAGATTGACAGATTGATTTTTGTTGGTAGGTATTAGATATACATATTAACCCTTTCTCCTTGAATCTCAGTCTCTGTCTCCCTTGCCAGCCACTTGGCTGGGGCTGACCCAGGACCTGCTTGGCGGCAATGCTTGGGCTGGAGCAGAAGGAAGCCTGAGTCAAAGGGGTCCATGAGACTTCTTGGCTTAGGAAACTTCTCTTGCAGGAGACCAGTGCTTGTGTGCTTTTGTAAATTTGAGATTGGAGCAGAGAGACAGCTACTGATGTCTTTGCTGGAGGCAGTGCTGTTACCTGCAGAGGGAATGGGTGTCATAGGCCACTCTCAAAAAGTTATAGTCCTGGCTCAGCGCCTGTGGCTCAATGGGCTAAGGCGCCAGCCACGTACACCTGAGCTGGCGGGTTCGAATCCAGCCCAGGCCCGCCAAACAACAATGACGGCTGCAACCAAAAAATGGCCGGGCGTTGTGGCGGGAGCCTATAGTCCCAGGTACTTGGGAGGCGGAGGCAAGAGACTCGCTTGAGCCCAGGAATTGGACGTTGCTGTGAGCTGTGATGCCACAGCACTTTATCCAGGGTGACAGCTTGAGGCTCTGTCTCAGAAAAAAAAAAAGTTATAGTCCCCTCCTCTCTTGTCTAGGGCTCCCTGGGCACGGCTGTTACTGGTAAAGTTGCTTTGTTGTCACAGTGACTTGTAAGCGTTGCTATGGCAGTGTTTCTATGAGTTACTGCTATGGCACAATCATGATGAATTATGTGAGGTATGTATTGCATGTTATATGATGGTGCTGCAGGGAGCAAGTGTTAAACCGCAAACAACTCAGCCACGTTCACATCTGCCTAGACCACACGACCAAGGGTGCATGGCTTCACACTTTTAGAAGACCAAAAACAGCAACAATGGTGGAGTCTAATGGTTAGCACCCTTATCTATCTCTGCCTGTCCACCCATCTCCTTCACCCTCAAGGGTAATTCCAGTGGATAATGGTTAGGATAGCCCCAGTTGAGGAGGTCCAAGTATACAGGAAGTGGCATGGAGCCGCTCCCACATAGCTGTTGGCCATATGTTTCTTAGGCAGTCAAGGTGAATGTTCTTCAGGATTCTTAATGGTACAAGGGAGGTCACCCTAGCATAAGGTTTGGGGGACCTTCACTGAGGAGAATTGTAATCTTTGCCTCGGGAGGCTCTGGGGTTGGGGGAAGGAGAATAGTCCTAGTTTGGGAAAAGATGCTCTTGAGAGGAGAAGAAAGCAGCTACACGATGTGTGTGGGCAGGTGTGACTTCACTGAATCCTGGATGTAGCAATGGAGAGTTCCTGATACTAGCTCAGGATTATTCAGTGGTAGAGCAGGATTACCTATAAGGGTGCCACAGACTCTCAGGCATAGGAGTGTCATCCCCCACTGAATGGGGAATGGTGGAGAGCAAGCTTGGGCGCCACACACTTCTCCCGCCAGCCTCCCTAGGAATGCGGAAACAGGTGTGTGAAGGGGGAGCCCCTCCCCCGCATTTTTTCCCCTCTGGGAAACCCCAGGAGAGATAGATGGCAAGCCCTTCCCCTCGTGTTTGTAGGGGTGCTCTTATTTAACAATGAACAGGGAGACGAGGTCAGTCACTGCCCACTGACAACACCTGACAAAATAAATGATCACAAGCCTTCCAGGCTGTTTTCTGTAGACAAGATGCCAGCAGTTTGGGCAAAAGGTCAGGTGGGTGAGATATAAACTCATTTCACTGTTAGTAAGTTTACAGTGAGGGTGAGAACTTCAGTGGAAAACCTTCTCCCTGAGAAAGATGCCTCAGACAGGGTTGAGACTATTAGAAATACAGGTGGCTATGAGACCTGGAGTTCAAGTGTAAAGTATGGAAGTTGAATCTAAAACATCGGTCGAAAGTTTTTTTTTTGAGACAGAGTGTCACTTTCATCCTCAGTAGAGTACTTTGGCCTCATAGTTCACAGCAACCTCAAACTTTTGGGCTCAAGTGATCCTTTTGCCTCAGTCTCCCAAGTAGCTGGGACTATAGGCACCTGCCACAACGCCCAGCTGTTTTTAGTGACGGGGTCTCACTCTTGCTCAGGCTGGTCTCAAACTCCTGAGCTCAGGCAGTCTACCTGGCTCAGCCTCCCAGAGTGCTAAGATTACGGGCATTTGGGTTAAAAGATTTTTTTTTTTGAGACAGAGTCTTACTATGTCCCCCTCGGTAGAGTGCTATGGTGTCACAGCTCACAGCAACCTCAAACTCTTGGGCTTAAGCGATTCTCTTGCCCCAGCCTCCCACGTAGCTGCGACTATAGGCGCCCGCCACAATGCTCGGCTATGTTTTTGTTGTTGTTGTAGTTGTCATTTTTGTTTGGCAGGCCTGGGCTGTGTTCGAACCTGTCAGCCCTGGTGTATGTGACTGGCACCCTAGCTGCTGAGCTACAGGCACCTAGCCAAGGGTTTAAAAGATTCTTAGTAAGGTGGGGGGGGGAGCGTGTGAAGTGGGAAAGGTGGCAGGGCAGTTAGTTTGTTATGGATGAGGCCCCATGTTGCCAAGCTGTTGGCCTGACTCTGATGGGGAAGGCATTACAACATATGTCACTAAGTCACCTCTACTTCAAACCACCTACCTTGAGCTATGTTTCCTGCCTAAAAGGAAAAGGAGAGTACACTTCAAAAATTTAAAGGGGGAGGGTGATTGAACCAGGACAGTCAAATGGTATGCTTAAGAGAATTCACATCTAAAAATTTCGTAAGTATCAGGGCTAAAATTCAAGTTGGTCTACGGGTCTTAGCATCCTTTTGGAAGTAATTTCTCTGGCTTTTTCCTTTGCTATATTCAGCCTGGGGAAGGCAGCTTGCAATATTAGTCCCACTTTACAACTGAGAGGTGCTGAACTGTAAAGTGGTACTGTTACTGCTAGAGCAGTTAAGAGGGTCACAGAGCAGCTGAAGCCTGCCCTCCTAGCATCCCCAGGCCAAGCCAAGTGTGGCAGCCATATCATTGTTGACATGGTCCAGCACAGACCAGGGGTTTGAGCATCCTGTATGTTTTCTTCTCCTGTTGCTATAATGTAAGACTCGCCTGGCTGTGCTTCTGGGTGCCCACCCAGTGCCAGCTGTACTACAGAGACCCAGGGTGGTATTCCCTGGAGGGGGCTTGAGTGCCAAGTCCCAGCTATCCTGATCCATATGGTGAGTGTGGAGGTGGAGGAATGGCTGGGGAGACTCTGCCATTCCTTTATAAGAGTAGATGCAGCCTATCTGTCCCTCCTCCTTGGGACATCCTTGAAGAGGAGATGAGTAGATCCTTCTACCATCGAAGTACAGGCTCACCAAAGCCAGGATGAAACTCGCCCCCACAGCCGATTGCCACTAACCACTGGGAATGCTGCCAAGAGAAGCTGATGAGGGAATGAATGGGGCTGGTCATGAGTGGGAGTGACATTTGAAGCGGGCTGGGGAGAGGAGGAATGAGGTCACGTGAGGTATGTTCCACTTCATCTAGAAGCTGACTTGTGCCACTCAGCTCAGTGTTACCAAGATCCTGGACTCATCCCCCTGGGGCAGGGTCATTTTAGCAGACCCAGGGCAACCTCCCTACAGTGGTTATTAGTAGTTACTGTTTTATGTTTTATTGTATGTTAGAAAAGCCATGACCGTCAAAGTAATAGACAAGCTATTTCATGGGAATAGAGAAAAAATAGGAAGTAATGTTGGGCTGAGATGATGCCAGGAAGAGCCCCACAATGATGCTACGCTGAGCACAGGGTACTAGAATGAGCAGTTTTGCAAGTGTGGGCCTGGAATAGAAAAGATAGCTGACAATGAAGTGGATGACATCTCTTGTCTGTAGATGCTTGCATGTGAAGGAAGGTGTGAAGAGGAGGAGTGCCAGTGGGAGTAACCAATGTCCCTGTGGGATCTCCCCTATCTTGGACTGGAAGTGGAAACAGACTCTTGATTTTTTTCCTCTCCTGTGTAAAGCCATCAGATTGTGTTCTTTGAAATTAACTTTGAACTTTGGAAACCTCGCCTTTGGCCTTGTTAAGCCTCTCTTCCCAGCACCCTGGTTCTGCTCAGATTCCCAGCTTCACTGTGCCCATGTTGCAGGCATTGGTGATGGCCTGGACTCTAGGCCCAAGGCCCTCCAGGAGAGGTGGTTGCTTCTTCCCATCAAGGACCTAGGCTTTCTTTTAACACTCTGTCTCCCTCTTTCTTCATCATGTCCCTGGTTGGCCTAAGGTGAATATTGGTGTCATCCTTTCTGTAGATGACATTTTAGGAAAGTTTGGTCTCTTCGTTACAAATAATGACCTCAGCAAATTTAGGTCCACCCAGGCTTGGTTGGATCTTGCTGCCAAAAGAGAGGACTACAGTGTTTTAAAAAAGGATAATGTTGATGACTCATCTCCTTTCTTGTTTCCCTCATGCCCCCAACTATAAAAAGGCAGAAAGAGAATGTTCTGAGTGGGGGGTTTGCCTTACTTTCTGTTGTACTTGACAAATGTCTTCAGTGTGGCCTTCTTTTGCAAAGTTCTAGTTTGAGAGTTTTGTGTTGACAATATGTGAGGACCTCAGTCTCCAAAGAAGGGTCTATAAATAATAGATTACTTCAGGTGTGGTGGTCCCATATGCTCCCTCAGTCCTGTGTTCTCATGGTGGCTTTTAGACCCTGAGTTGAGTATTCTTGTGTCCCTTCCTCCTAGATGATTATAGTGTGGGAAACAAACACCATGATTCCTTTGAAGCCCCAGAGGACAAAGATCTTCCTGTGGAGAAGTTCTTGGTAGAGAGGCAAAGTGTGAGTGAGCCACCCGCTGAACAGGTGGCTGCAGACATGCCGCACAGCCCCACCCTCCGGCTGGACAGGAAACGCAAAGTCTCAGGTGACAGCAGCCACACTGAGACCACTGCGGAGGAGCTGCCAGAGGACCCTCTGCTGAAAGCCAAGCGAAGACGAGTCTCCAAAGGTGAGCTGGGTCATCTTCGGGTGCCTGTTTGTGGGGGGCCTGTGCATGCGGCCGCGGTTTCTGTACAGGAGGTGTGGATATGCGACGCACTGCCCCCGTAGACAGTCGGTGAGGGGACACCGTGGGGCTAAGCTAAGCAGTGAGCGTTTCCATTCCCACACTGCCTCTGTGATATTCCCACCCTGGAGGCCTGGGGAAGCTGCTCACACCTTCCCTCCCCTTTCCTCCCCTCCCCTGCCCTCCAAGCCAGATGCAGGAGCTGAAGCCCAGGGATGGCCAAAGACAAATAGGCCCCCTCCCGAGACATGCTCAAGCAGAGACAGCCACCATTCCCCTCCCTCACCCCTACCCCATTAGTGATGCGTAAGACAGTTTGTTCCCCCCCCAGAGGGCTTTTGATTAATTTGTAGTTATTTCTCCATTAGATGACTGGCCTGAGAGGGAAATGACAAACAATTCCTCTAACCACTTAGAAGACCCACATTATAGTGAGCTGACCAACCTGAAGGTGTGCATTGAATTAACAGGGCTCCATCCTAAAAAACAACGCCACTTGCTGCACCTTAGAGAACGGTGGGAGCAGCAGGTGTCTGCAGCAGACAGCAAACCTGGCCGGCAAAGCAGGAAGGAAGTGACCCAGGCGGTTCAGCCTGAGGCCACTACGCAGGGGAATAACATCACTGAAGAGAAACCTGGCAGGAAAAGGGCAGAGGCCAAAACCAACAGAAGCTGGTCAGAAGAGTCACTCAAATCCGGTGACAATGAACAAGGTACGTGGAGGCTACCCCTTGACTGCCCACCCCACTCCTGGAAGGTGGGTTATCCACTTGCTGTAAGAAAGGGCATTTTGAGGGGATCTCAGGCCATGGACATTGGCTCTGACTAAGATGTGACAGGCAGGGAGCTCTCTCATGATGTTTTTGCCTGTGGCTGAGCAGGAAAGAAAGTCTGGGTGGTCCCAGAGCCCTGCCAACACCCTCATTCCACCCTTGGGCTGTCTGCAGTCATTGGGTCCTAAGCACCTAGGCTGGCTGGCCTTGGAAAGGCCCTTACCCCACAGCCCAGTGGGTGGGGGTCAGAAGAGCAAGAAGAACAGGCTTCTGTCCTCTTAGTCCTGACCTTTTGAAGAAACTTGCCACTTGGCGATTTGTGGGTTAACCTATTTGCCGTTTGAATGTGGGATAATTAAAATATTAATGCTTTGAAAACATAATTGGTGTATCTGTAAAAACTGAAGCCGCTCCAGTGATCAGTGTTAACAATGGGCTTTTCTTTCTGCACTGGCTACAACTGTGTAACGCCTGCTTCTCCCCTCCTGCCCGCCACCCCGCCACCCCCTCCATATTTAGGCTTGCCTGTGTTCTCCGGCTCTCCGCCCATGAAGAGCCTTTCATCCACCAATGCGAGCGGCAAAAAGCAGACTCAGCCAAGCTGTACGCCAGCCTCGAGGCCGCCTGCCAAACAGCAGAAAATTAAAGAAAGCCAGAAGACAGATGTGCTGTGCACAGACGAAGAAGAGGATTGCCAGGCTGCCTCCCTGCTGCAGAAATACACCGACAACAGCGAGAAGCCATCCGGGAAGAGACTGTGTAAAACCAAGCACTTGATACCTCAGGAGCCCCGGCGGGGGCTGTCGATGACAGGGGACTACTATGTGGAGAATGCTGACGGCAAGGTACCTCCTGACCCCTGCTCCTGAGCACATGCCCGCCCCCTGCTTCTCTGCTCCTTGGGGACAAAGGTTTCCTTTTCCCAGACTCGTCCCCCACACCACATGTCACCACCCTGTCCTAGAGGGGCACGTCTTCTGGGTGGCTACAAAGTTTCCAAGTAGTAAAAGTGAAACCCCTTTCCCCAATCCTCTATGACAGACCCCCCAGAAAAAGAAAGACAAAGGAAACAAGGCCTCCCTCCGCATAGGTGGTCACACAGGGATGAAGGGAAGCAGCGGGCATTGGCAGGACACAGCCTTAACAATGTGCACTACCTGCTTTTGTGACAGATGACCGTCCGGAGATTCCGAAAACGCCCTGAGTCCAGTTCAGACTATGATCTGTCACCCGCCAAGCAGGAGCCAAAGCCCTTTGACCGCTTGCAGCAGTTGCTACCAACTTCCCAGTCCACGCAGCTGCCACGATCAAGTTCCCCTCAAGAGACCACCCAGTCTCGCCCAATGCCGCCAGAGGCACGGAGACTTATTGTCAATAAGAATGCTGGCGAGACCCTCCTGCAGCGGGCAGCCAGGCTTGGCTATGAGGTGAGTGTCCCTGTGGCTTTGCCAGGGTGGGGGGCACACAGTGTGGAGGGGGGTGACACTTGGAGATGAGGGCCTAGCCCCCTCCACATCAGGTTGGCTGGGCCAGTGTTCCAACAGGATGTTTGTGTTAGCCACCCTCTCTGCTGTCTCTTCGGTGGCTTGTTCAATCGCAGTGTGAAAAGAAAGGCTTCTCTGATGTTCAGTTCTTGTTCAGGCAGGTAGGCTGCTTCGGCATCCTCCAGTCTCGTTCACTTATCTCTGATACAAAATCTGACATAACCCAGGACTTGGCGACTGGGGGAATTTTAATGAGCCCATTTGGATTCTGATTAGCAACGGGTAGAGAAGTTCTGAGTTCTATGAGGTTGCCTGTGCTGTTAGGGGCGAAGGAGTAGCCCTGTGTGGGGAACGGGTGGGAGGCAGCAGTGTAGGCCAGGTGAAGGTGTGCACTGAGGTGGGGGATGGGGCAGACCTGAGTGTTCTCTTTCTAATAGAGAGCAGGGTAGCCCTAGGGCTGAAGTCTGGAGGAGGGATGTAGACTTAGCCTTTCTCCCCAACTTACTGACTCCCTCCTACCCATTCCCCCTCCCAGCATGGTGGATGACAGTGACAGCTTATTGGCTGAACACTCTGCTGTGTGCTCTTTCTAAGCTCATATGAAATGGAGTGACTCATTTCACCCTTTCATCTTCTTTGCATGAGAGTAACTAGTATTACTTTCGCCTTCAGATGAGGAAACTGAGTCCCAGAGGAGTTCAATGACCTGGACAGATAATAATCCAGCAACCTGGCTCTTGAAGCCCAGCCATTCCCCTGTCCCCCAAACCTGCCAGTCCTCTCCAGGACTGGCTCCCATTGGAATTGGCCATTTTATATAGCTCCAAACCTCCTTGAAATAGATGACTTCCTCTGCCCCTGGTGCATCTTCCCCACCACATGCTTGTCAGTTGAAATTGTGATGTAATAGCCCACAGGGCAAAGGCATTTTTTTATGCTGGCATCAGCCCTCTGGGAGTTAAATGAAAATAAAATGTGGCTCAGCAAGCTGAGTGTGGAGGTGTGGCAGAGCACCAGGGTGGCAGCATCCACACTCATTTGTGGGCTCCCAGGATTTGGCAGGAACCCTGGGTTGCACAATTTGACCCTGCTGCTGTCCGTTGTGCCTTGAGCCTTTCCTAGTGGGACTGCCCAGCTCTGGTCTCCCATTGACCCAGAGCCCACCCCTGAGGCTGCAGAAAGAAACTTGAGAGTTTGCTCACAACTGTGGGCTGGTCCTCTGTAGCACTTGGGGGGTATCTTTGGTTGCATGTGCCATTGTTCTTGTTTCTTCATACCAACATGTTGCCTTTTGAGATGTCCAGATTATTGTAGGGAGAACTCTCTGGGAGGATTTGGTAATTAGCTTAGTTACTTGCAGATTCGATCCAAATGGCAGCCCGTTGGTTTCCCACAAGCTGAGAACAGTAGCACCTAGGACAGGATAGCTGCAGCATGCCAAGCAGAACTATTCATTTCTGACCGTGCTTGAGAAAATGGACTTGAGCTTCCAGCAAGCACCACAGGTGATGAGGCAGGAGGCCAGCGTGCTCTGCTGCCTGTGGGGGACAAGGCTCCTGGCCTGGTCTGTGATCTTGGCATCATTTCTACCAGTCTCACTCTTGGGACTAGAAACCTCAAAAGATTCTTGCAGGTCCTCCAAGAAGCTTTGGGAATGTTTATGTAAGGACAACTTTTTTTCTCCCTTCAAATTATGCAAATTTCATTGGTCATCAGTTTTGATGCTGAATGTTGTAATTACTAAATGAAAGCTTTCAACCTTGAATCCAGTTTTTGATTTTTTTTAGGAAATTAAAATGTTGGAATGATAAGATATGGCGGTTTATACCTTTTAAAGTAGAAGGATAATTTGCTTAACCCAGATTACGCATACAGTTTGAACGTACAACTTTGGGAAAGTTTTCCTGAAGTTAGTCTTTACCATTGTTGTTTTCAGCACATGCAATGAAAAAGGCTGTCTGAGCTTTGTTTTGTATTACTCTGGTTCTTGAGGTTTAGAAACGCTCTCTTTCCGGATCTGTATTAGACCACCAGAAAGGCCAGATACGCGCAAACCTTTTCTCGCAGTAAAGAGGCTTCTGTTCCTTCGGCTAAAACGCCGATGTGGAACCACATGCTTGCGCATTTAGTGGTGATGGTTAAATTTTCTATGAATTGAATAAATCATGTTTTTAAAAAAGTTAATGAGGCATTTAATTAATTAACAATGTCGGGTTTATGGCCTTTATGGTTACATTTTGCGGTTAATGGCATTCGGCTTATAGCCGCTTAACAGAGAATAGTCCAACAAAAACAGTTTGATTTTGTTTGGGAATGGGCGGGCTGCCCTTCAAACGCTCCCATTTCTAGCATAGAATATAAACCAAGAAATGTATTGGGTAGAGAGACTTCATTCTCTCTGTTGGTGACAGCAGTTGCCACCCAATTAAGAGACCATCACCCTCCTAGCTAGAAGAGTGTCATTAGCCTGCTTTTACTCCAACAGAGAGGGTCTGAGGGATGCTGATCACGGCTGGATTACAACACTCCAGCCTGGGCCCTGCGTTGGGGCTTCCCAGCAGACCAGGTACCAAAAGACCTGTACTTCATTAACCTCTTTGGGCATCAATTGGGTGTCACTTTCCCCAAGTGTTGAATAGGAACAGTACTACTTTCTTTTCCTGATGTCTCATCTAGGTCACTGTGGGATAACAACACCTACACATTTTGGCAAAGCAAGAAGTGCTATGGTGGCCATGGCAGAAAGTCTGACCTGCTTGTCAGGTCACTAGTGCCTTGCCTGCCATCCTCCAGGAAAAGAGAGTTGAGTTACCTTTCAGCTTCAACGTCTTTCCTTTCTAGGTTCCCTCACATCAGCCCTCGTAGTGACCAAGGTTTCCAGGTGAAAGCCGTAATTGTCAGAGCAAATAAACCCTGGGTTGATAGGACACCAGGCAGGCTGCCGGGATATGGGTAAATTGATCTGTGCACAGCAGTCGGTGGTGCTTAGAGCTGATCCCAGAATCATGTGATGGGGCCTCTCCCTGACTGGGGCACACAACTCATTAACGTACAGCCGTCCACTCGAGTCTGGCTAGTGAGGGCCTGCTAAAAGAGCAGCAGCTTCATGCGGTATCCTGGATACCAGTGCTCAGGGCAGGTGGCCTGGGAGCTCTGAGGATTGTGGGCTTTCTGGCAGGTTAGGACCTGAAGGAAGAACTGCTTCTATGGGCATGCCTTCTCTCTTCCTCCCCTTATTTTGGACGGGAGCTGTCACAGTGACCTGAAGCATCAGGGCACGGATGACCAGGTTTAGCAGCATGCAAGCTTAGGTTCACAGAGGGAACATATGGAACATTCTACTTAGCACCCAGTTGAGTGATCAGTTTTGACTGAGGTATGCTAGAAAGGGCAAACGGATTTTTCAGAACTAACCTCACGTTTATGAGTGGCTACAATGCCACCTATTTTAGGTTTAATAGATAAATTATTTGAGAGCTGTCAGGAAGGGAGGCTCACTGTGACCTCTCGAGCTCCCCCTTACCAAGTGTGTGCTGGGCCACCCACAGACTCTGCAGCCTCCAATTCTCACACCCCTGACACCTCTGCTGAGCATGGCTTATAGGAACACGGGACCACTTGTTTTCTGGTGGCAGATATAGTTCTATATGTTGAAAAACTTTCTTAATCAAAATACTGAAACATTGAATAAATTACTGCACTGTTTATAGAGAGTGGTTGATAGCAGTATTTTAACACACCAAAGAAGATAAATAACAGTTAAGATAAATAAATCTGAGGCAAATTTATCTCAGGATAAATAAATCTCATGACACAGAACACATTCTGCAAAGGAGGGAAGGGTGGCTTTGTCTTATTTCATTCTGGAAACATGTAGGTTGTAGTTTGTGGTATATCAGATCCTGGCATTAACTTAAGTAAATATGAAAATACTGTATTGATTCAGTCCTGAGTAGGGTAGAGAATAAAGCAAAATGAGGATAGGGTTATTTGAAACATTTATGTCATTTCTTGCTGATACGCATGATACATTGAGAAAGGGATCCCTTGAAGTCTACTTAACAGCAGGAGCATTGCCACCTGGCTTTGACCCCTGGTCTTCCCAGGGGCTTGGGGACTGGCTTAAACTCCTGGCCATCCTCCCTGGCTTAAGTTGAGAAAGGTTCTCCAGCTCTTGCTTTTATCTAAACTTACGTTGTCAGCCACCACTACTTATTGAGTGAACTGATCGCGTGAGAATGCCCTTCTGCTTATTAATGCGTCGTCTGAAACACTAGCAGTTGCATCCCTCTGTACCCAAGATGCAAGGCACTGGGCTAAGGGCTTTTTTGAGTCTCTAATTGCATCTTCTCAACAGCCCCATGTAAGTGCTGTTATTCTCGCCCAGCACGGGAGTTGGAGGCTTTGGAGAAGTTAGAAAGCATAACTCACCTAGAGCTAGGCAGCTACGGCAGAACCTTAAAAGACACCATCTGTGTCACCAAGCCCTTTGTACATGTTGTTTGCCCCTTATCAAGACATCCACGCCTGCCTCAGCTGCAGTGGTTCTCAAGTCTAGGGATGCCTCTCTCTCTCTCCTTTTTTCTTTTTTTTTTTTGGAGACAAGAGTCTCACTATGTCACCCTGGATAGAGTGCTATGGTGTCACAGCTCACAGCAACCTCAAACTCTTGGGCTTAAGTGATTCTCTTGCCTCAGCCTCCCAAGTAGCTGGAACTACAGGCACCTGCCACAATGCCCGGCTGTTTTCTGTTGCAGTTGTCATTGTTTTAGCAGGCCCAGGCCGGGTTCAAATCTGTCATCCTCAGTGTATGTGGTTGGCACTGTAACCACTGTGCTACAGGCGCTGAGCCTAGGAATGCATTTTTTTTTTTTTTTGAGACAGAGCCTCAAGCTATCACCCTGGGTAGAGTGCTGTGGCATCACAGCTCACAGCAACCTCCAATTCCTGGGCTCAAGGGAGTCTCCTGCCTCCACCTCCCAAGTAGCTGGGACTACAGGCGCCCTCCACAATGCCCGGCCATTTTTTGGTTACAGCCGTCATTGTT
>CAUYON010051407.1:0-14682 GCA_963573935.1 Arctocebus calabarensis | reverse complement strand
AAAAAAAAAAAAAAGAAAGAAAGAAAGAAAACCTCTTGCAATAAATAGATGTTATCATTCTTGGATCCTTCAGAAAGCCAATAACCTTGGCTCTTGATTGGTCCACCTGTGCTCTGACTATACCATGTCGCCTCTTGTAGGCACTGCTTTGGTGGTGCTTTGTCTTCAGGATCACACTAGAAAAGTCCTGTTTCATCTCTGGTTACAATTCATTGAAGAAATTCTTCGGGAGGTTGATCCTCCTTGTTTAAAATTTCCATGGAAAGCTCTGCTCTTTCTTGCAGCTGATCTGGGCAAACAGTTTTGGCATGCATTGCATGGAAAGTTTGCTTAACTTGAATTGTTCGATCTGAATTGTGAGAGCTGAACCAGTTGAGGTGTCTGTGGTGTTGGCTCTCGTTTGTGCAGTTAATCCATGGACAACATGAAGTTTTTCCTCACCAATTGATGGGGATGTTCTGCTGTTGCAGGCTTGGTCTTGAACATTGTCTCAGCCCTTCTTAAAACGAGTGGTATCTTTGGGGCATCATCCCCAAAAACTTTCCATAAGGCACCAATGATTTTTGCTATTTTTCCACCCAACCTTCATGGTTTGATGGTTGTTCTTGCCTCAATTTTAGCAGAGTTCATGTTGCTCTCACAGGAGCTCTTTTTATTTAATTTTTATTAGATCATAACTGTGTATATTACTGAATGGTGTACAACATGCTGATTTTATATATAATTTGGAATGCTTACATCAAATTGGTTATCATATCCATCACCTCACTTATTTAATTGTTGTGTTAAGATATTTATATTTAACTCTTAATAGATCATGGATTACCCTCCCTCCATCCGGCCACCCCTCTCCCCTCCCCTCGCTCTCCTCTTTTCTCCATCTTTCTGGGCTATAATTGTATTTTATCATTTGTATGAAAGTGGGGGTGATCATATATTGGTTTCATAATAGTACTGAGTACATTGGATACTTTTTCTTCCATTCTTGAGATACTTTACTAAGAAGAATATGATCCAGCTCCATCCACGTAAACCTAAAAGAGGTAAAATCTCCATCTTTTTATGGCTGCATAATATTCCGTGGTGTACATTTACCACAATTTGTTAACCCATTCATGGGTTGATGGGCACTTGGGCTGCTTCCATGACTAGGCAATTATGAATTGGGCTGCAACAAACATTCTTACGCAAATGTCTTTGTTGTAAAACGATCTTTGGTCATCTGGATATATACCTAGTAGAGGAATTGCAGGATCAAACAGTAAGGCTACTTTTAGTTCCCTAAGTGTTCTCCAAACTTCTTTCCAGAAGGGACATATTAGCCTGCATTCCCACCAGCAGTGCAGAAGTGTTCCCCTTCTCTCCACATCCATGCCAACATCTGTAGTTTTGGGATTTTGTTATGTGAGCTAAGCTTAGTGGAGTTAGATGATATCCCAAAGTGGCTTTGATTTGCATTTCTCTGATGATTAAAGATGATGAGCATTTTTTCATGTGTTTGTAGGCCATGAGCCTGTCTTCTTAAGAGAAGCTTCTGTTCAAGTCTCTTGCCCACAAAGAAAGGGGATCACTTATTCTTTTCTTATTAATTAGTTTGAGTTCTCTGTGGATTCTAGTTATCATAACCTGCAAATATCTTCTCCCATTCTGAGGGCTGTCTGCTTGCTTCACTAACTGTGTTCTTGGCTGTGCACACACACTTTAGTTTGATCAGATCCCAGTAATATATGGGGAGGGGGGACCTCATAAAATAATCTCCCAGGCCAATTTCTTCAAGTGTTTTTCCTGTACTCTCCTCTAATATCTTTATAGTTTCATGTCTTAAGTTTAAATCTTCTATCAAAAGAGAATCAGTTTTCATTAATGGTGAAAGGTGAAGGTCTAGTTTCAGTCTTCTACACATCACCAGCCAATTCACCCAGCACCATTTGTTAAATAGGGAATCTTTCCCCCAATTTATGTTTTTGATAGGCTTATCAATGATTAAATGATGATAAGTGGCTGGGTTCATCTCTTGGTTCTCTATTCTCTTCTCTACCTCTCTGTTATTGTGCCACTACCATGTTGTTTTGATTACTATAGATTTATAGTATAGCCTGAAGTCTGGTAGCATAATTCCTCCTGCTTTGTTTTTATTTCCGAGTAATGTCTTGGCTATTCATGGTTTTTTATGATTCCAAATAAAACAAAGTGCTATTTTTTCCAGATCTTTAAAGTATGACAGTGGTGTTTTAATAGGGATTCCATTAAATTTGTATATTGCTTTGGGAAGTATGGCCATTTTAACAATGTTGATTCTTCCCAGCCATGAGCATGGTAAGCAAGAATGCCCATTGTCTCCACTGCTGTTCAACATAGTAATGGAAGTCTTAGCCATCACAATCAGGCAAGAGAAGGCAGGAGCTCTTTTTAAACTGGTGTTTTATCTTTCTTAGTGCCTCAAACTAGATCCTGCTCAGACATAATATAACAAGTTAGTATGAGCTTCTTTTGGCACAAAAATATTTTGAAATCCATGCATAGTTTTTTCATAAAATGCATTTTCATGAACTTTTTGAAGACCCCCCCCCATGTAGCTCGTTCATTTTCACTGTCATATAGTGTTCCATTATAGGAATAGACCACAGATGTTTGTGCTTTTTCAAGTTTAGGGCTCTTACAGATGCTGTTAAAGATGTTTTTCTATATGTCTTTTGGATATTTTATACATTTTTGTAGTAGTGAATTTGCAAGTCCATACAGCATGCATATGATCAGCTTTGCAAAAAGTTTTCCAATATGTACCAATTTACATTTGCACCAGCCCAGCAGTGACAGTCTTCATCAACACTCATATCGTCTGTTTCCGGTCTTAGACACTCTGGTGGGTGTGTAATGATATTGCACTGTTTTTGGTTTTGTTTTTTTTCTTGAGACACAGTCTCACTATGTCACCCTCAGTAGAGTGCCATGACGTCACAGCTTACAGCAACCTTAAACTCTTGGGCTTAAGCAATTCCCTTGCCTCAGCCTCCCAAGTAGCTGGGACTATAGGCGCCCTCCACAATGCCCGGCTATTTTTTGGTTGTAGTTGTCACTGTTGTTTGCCAGGCCTGGGCTGTGTTCGAACCTGCTACCTTCAGTGCACGTGGCTGGCGCCCTAGCCTTTGACCTACAGGTGTTGAGCCTGCATTGTGGTTTTAATTGGCATCACTTTGTTGATTAATAAAGTTGGACACTGTTGTTTATGGTCAGTTTGGATATTTTCCCATGTAAAGCATCTTTCCCTTTTTTTCATTGTCTTTTTCTCCTTGATTTGTAGGAATTATGCATTTGAGTCCTTTGTTTTATAATGTCTTCTTCTCTTTGGCTTCTGTTTTTAAAATGGTGACTTTTTATAAAGAGCTATTTTTAACTTTAACACGTTCCAATTTATCAAATTTTTTCTTTATGATTAGTACTTTTTGACCATGTTTAAGAAATCTGTTCATTCCAAGGTTATGAAAATATTCTCTGGCTCGGCGCCTGTGGCTCAACAGGCTAAGGCGCCAGCCACGTACACCTGAGCTGGTGGGTTTGAATCCAGCCCCAGCCCACCAAACAACAATGGTGGCTGCAACCAAAAGATGGCCGGGCGTTGTGGTGGGCGCCTGTGGTCCCAGCTACTTGGGAGGCAGAGGCAAGAGACTCGCTTGAGCCCAGGAATTGAAGGCTGCTGTGAGCTGTGATGCCACAGCGCTCTATCCAGGGTGACAGCTTGAGGCTCTATCTCAAAATAACAATAATAATAATGATAGGAAAAAGAAAATATTCTCCTATGTTTTCTTCTAAAAACATTATTATTTTACCTTTTACAGTTAGATCTACAATCCATCAGAAATTGTTTTTGTGTATGGAGTGAGGTGGAGTCAAGATTTATTTTTTTTCCCATGTGGATATCCCCATCTTTTATTTGAAAGATTATCTTTTCCCCTACTACAAGGTGTTGCCACCTTTATCATCAGTTAGGGGCCGTATAGGTATGTATTGTTTTCCTCCAGGACGCTCTGATCCTGCTTCTTCACCTATGCCTCAACCTTACACAAAAACTAACCAAAAGGGCGGCGCTTGTGGCTCAGCGCGTAGGGCGCCGGCCCCATATACTGAAGGTGGAGGGTTCAAACCTGGCCTTGGCCTGAACTGCAAAACAGAAAAATAGACAGGCATTGTGGTGAGCGCCTGTAGTCCCAGCTACTGGGAGGCTGAGGCAAGAGAATTGCCTAAGCCCAGGAGTTGGAGGTTGCTGTGAGCTGTGATGCCATGGCACTCTACTGAGGGTGAAAAAGTGAGACTCTATCTCTACAAAAAAAAAAACAAAACAAAACTAACCAAAAATAAATCATGGATATAAATGTAAAACTTTTAGGAAAAAAGAGGGAGAAAATTTCAGGGTCTAGGGCTAGGTAAAGAGTTCTTAGACTTAACACCAAACATATGGTCCATAAAAGGAAAACTTGATAAATTTGACCTCATCAAAATTAAGCAGTCTTGTGCTTATGAAAGAGCCAGATAAGAGGGCAAAAATGCACTTTCTCTGACTTTCTCTGACTTGGCTGTGTCCCTCTGACTTTCTCTGACTTTCTCTGACTCGGCTGTGTCCCTCTTCAACTTCTAAGGATCCTTGTGATTACATTGAGTTCGCCCAGAAAATTCAGGATACTATTCCCATTTTAAAGTTAACTGATTAACAGCTTGAATTCTATCTATAACTTTAATTCCACTTTTCCATGTAACACAGTCACAGGTTCTGGGGATTTTTGCTGTTGAATTCTGAGTGTCCTTTATATATTCTAGATACTAGTCCTTTGTTGAATGTGTGGGTTGCAAATATTTTCTTGCATTCCATAGCTTGCATTTTTGTCTTCATGCCTGCAATCCTAGCACTCTGCGAGGCCAAGGTAGATGGATTGCTCAAACTCAGGAGTTTGAGACCAGCCTGGGCAAGAGTGAGACTCCATACAACAAGGCTGGTGGATTCGAACCTGGCCCGGGCCAACTAAACAATAATACAACTGCAACCAAAAAAATAGCCGGGCATCATGGTAGGCACCTGTAGTCCCAGCTACTTAGAAGGTTGAGGCAGGAGGATTACTTGAGCTCAGGAATTTGAGATTGCTATGAACTAGGTTGATGCCATGGCACTCTAGCCTGGGCAACAGAAGGAGACTCTGTCTCAAAAAAAAAAGAAAAAAATCTCTCATTTAGATTGTAGATTTGTTTTTTCTTTATATTTCTGACAAATCCATATTAGCAGATGCACAAAGGTTTTGCCTATTGTATCTTTTTGGTGGACTATACTACCTATTAATATGAAATGGCCTCCTTGTTTTTTTAAGATGTTTTGCCTTGTATTTATTTTTTCTGATGTTAATATTGCCCCTCCCGCTTTTTCTGTTTAAAAATTCTATATATGCCTAATCTATCTTCTATTATTAAAATTTACTTTTAATCAAATAATTCTCTAAGTTTTACAATGAAAAAAGTGATTTCATATCTAGTCCAATTCCCTAGGGTTTCCCTCCTACTTTCAACTTTTTCAATTTTCTCTGCTATACCAAGTTATATTTTTCAATTTTATGTATTATCTATTGACTTCCCATGGAGGCTGAAGAATCAGCTCTCCCACAAAGACACACACTCTAGACTCTCCTTCTTCTCTCCTTCCAATATGATTAAATTGTAATTTTTGCTGAAATCCATATTTAATGTTTACATTATTATAATTATGCAAGCACTATTCACAAGTGGTCCATGTACTGAATTATGCTTCTATTTCTTTTCTTGTACAACCTTTTTGTTCTCCCTAGAGTTAATCATTACCTTAGGTTTTTTTTTTTATTTGCTTATTTCCTTTGTTTCTATAATTATATCCCAAAACTTATTCCAGAAGTATATATTTCTTCTCAATATATTTTAAAAGTCAGATATATGAACAGTGACTTTCTCCTTCTTGGAGACACCCCGGGAATCCTCCGTCCTTCTGCTTCCATCTAGGGGACTGTTCCCCAGGACTGCTGCACAATCGTCGTCTTGGGACCTCCCTGCACTGTCATCTCTGTTTCCCAGATCCTCTGATTTTCTCTTATGTATTCTCTCTTTTTGATTAGCAAATTAGTCTAACAGTAAACCACATGACATACCTTCTTTCTTTCTTTTTTTTTTTTTTGGCTGGGGCTGGGTTTGAACCTGCCACGTCCGGCATATGGACTCCTCCTTGAGCCACAGGTGCCGCCCTACATGACATACCTTTATAATAATTTCTCCTGAACTTTTAGTTGTACCTGTGATGGCCTCTGTATTAGTTGAGGTTCGATCATAAGCAGACCCCACTAGAAGGAAATATTTCTCTCTCTTTCTTTGAAGGGATTTACTTCAGTCCTTTGATCCTATATGATTATGAAAACTGGTTACCCATATCTTGTAAGGAATAGTTACAATACTTACCTTTGTATCTGATGCTGGAGCTTGAAGTTCACAGGGCAGGCAGGGTGGAAAAGAAATTGGTGATAAAAATGGAGGACTTAAGTTGTAAAATGTATGGATTTTCAAATAGAATAGTAAAAGACAGAGAGAGAGGAAAGAAAGGAAGAAAGGAAGGGAATAAAAAAAAAAATGAAGGACGGCAAGAACAAATTGGAACTCAAGAACGTGAGCTAGGACCTATGAAGACAGACCGGAACTATCTTCCACCCTGACGGGTGCCTTGTGGGAGAAGCTGGTGCCCTCTCACATAGAGCTAAACACATCTGGCCCAGGAGACAGAGAAGCTAAAGGAGGATGGGAAGTTGTATCCCCACTGCCGCCTCACACCTGGGACGGGAGCCCCAGGTGAGCAGCTGGACGGCTGTTGCCTCTTCTGCATCCTCCAGAAATGTCTCTTGTGGCCACCCTACCTGAAAACATTCCCAAAAAGGAACTCTGAGAAATATAGTTCAGCCTAGCCAAGTTGACACATTACAAAGCCACTATTCTTTTTTTTTTTTTTTTTTTTTGAGACAGAGTCTCAAGCTGGTGCTGTGGAATCACAACTCACAGCAACCTCAAAATCCTGGGCTTAAGCAATTCACTTGCCCCAGCCTCCCAAGTAACTGGGACTACAGGCAACCGCCACAATGCCTAGCTATTTTTTTATTTTTGTCGCAGTTGTCATTGTTGGTTTAGCTGGCCCAGACCAAGTTCAAACCCGCCAGCCTTGGTGTATGTGGCCGGTGCCCTTACCCACGAGCTATGGGCACCGCCACTATGCTTCTTCTTAATGGTACTGGTTTTGTAATCTTTTCCACAGAGAAAATAAAAAATAATTCAGTCTTTTCTTTGGCATGTCTGAACAAAATTTACTTGGCATCATTGTTAGTTGAGATTCAAAAAAACTTTACTGAAGTGGTCTTGAAGTAGCAGTTTTGTATCCCATAGACATAGGGATTCTTTTTTTTTTTTTTTGATTGCTTGAGAACATAAGGATTCTTATAAATTCTACTTCACATGATTCCCACTCAAAAATGTAAAAAGGTACCCCCACAATTAATAAGTTTGCTGAGCATAGTATTTTAGGTTGGAGACCATTTTCCTTGTCACCCCACTAATCATTTCCTCTCGCTTGTTCAGCTCTCCCTCCCTTGAAGGTATCTGTCCATTTTGCAATATTGAATCTATTCTTGACAGGAGAGACCATTGGCTTTGACTAAGCTTCAATGAGAACTGAACACTCAGCTTAGGAATTTCTCTGATGGGGAGGAATTTTCACAGACTACCTTTTGGCTCTATACATCTCAAGTCTTGATTTTTCTCCACTACCCACATAGCTCATTGACGAGTGCCTTAGAACAAGTTCTTATTGTGGTACAACATTTGGCTCTGTCCCTTAAAGTCACAATGTTCATGAGCTGGCCCAGTGAGAGTGTTCCCAAATGTTATCTTGACAACAGGACAGCTACCACATTGAAGGAAACTGATGGGCCCCAACCAATAGCCCTGCCCAACTGCCAGATGTGTTAGGGACATTCTGGACACCTCAGCCCTGGTTAAGCCATCAGCTGACAGCAGCCACATGAGTGAGCCTGGCAAGATCAGCAGAAGAACTGCCTGAATCACCAACCCAGAGGATTATGGGAAATGATAAATCGTTTTTGTTTTAAACCACTAAATTTTGGAGTAGTTCATCATGTAACAAGAGATAATGCTTGCAATTCACCTACCTGGCTTTTCAAACACCCAGTCCGAATGTCTTTCTTTTAACTGGTAATAATTTATTCACAAATTACTATACTTAATAATCTGTTTGGACCAATTCCTAACACTTGAGTTTTCTATCGACTATGCTTTTTTGTCCCCCTCTGTTAGATAGATCAAGTTTTATTTATGGTATTCTTTTTTTTTTCCTTTCATGGTCTAGAAGTCAGAAATCTTATTTCCATCCTCTAGGCTTTTCTATTCCCAAAACAAAGGAATATAGCTGAGCCTATATCCAGCTTTGGGTGTGCTTTGAGTTTAATTAGGTCGAATTTGCCCATCAGAGGGGGAGCTACAGTTTGTGGCCTAGAAAACTATAAAATATAGAATAAAGCAATCAAAATCACCACAGGAAAGGAGCCCTGTGGGTCTTTGTGTGGGGGGTGTGAGTGGATGGTTATTGGAAGGTGGCTGAGAAATGCAGCTCAGCCGTGGCTCTGCGCGCACCAGTCCCCCGCATGACACTCAGCAGAAGCATAGCTTCCGGAGATTGAGACAGACCCATGGCCTGTTTCTTATCCTTTGCTTTGCCTTGACCAAACTTTAGGCAGGCTTCTCTCTTCCCCACAGACCCCTGGAGTCTGCTTTCCTCCAAGCCTGCCAAGCATACATAAATGTGGAACATGACCCCTTATCAGCTCCTCTGGGGAACTAGCTGACCACAGCAGGCATTTTCCTGGTCACCCCACCAATCATTTCCTCTTGCTTGTTCAGCTCTCCCTCCAGATATTTTGCTTATCTCTGCTGCTTGCCTCTCCTTTCCCTATTTAAAAAAATTTTTTTCCTGTCTGATTTTTTTTGTTTGTTTGTTTTTGAGACAGGATCTCACTGTTGTCACCCAGGCTGGAGTGCAATGGTGTCACCATAGCTCACTACAGCCCCCAGCTCCTGAGCTTAAGTGATCCTCCTGCCTCGGCTTTGAGTGCAGGAGCTAGGACTACAGGTGTGTACTGCCACTCCCAACTAATTTTTCTTATTTTTTGTAGAGAATGGGTCTTACTGTGTTGCTCAGGCTGGTCTTGAGCTCCTGGCCTCAAGTGATCCTCCTGCCTCAGTCTCCCCAAATGCTGGTATTAGAGGCATGAGCCACCGTGTCTGGCCCTCTGGTTTTGAGACGCTAACGGATTTCTAAGATGGGACCATTCTCCATATTTGCAATGGTATTTCTAATTAAAGTCTCTATTTAATTTTGGATTTGTTTTTATTTGAGAAAATTTAGCCACCATTTTCTGAGGATAACTTGGATAACATCCAACATAAGCCAGTCAGGAATAGTGCTCACTCACCTTTCTTCTCTAGAACTGAGATTGGGCTTGAGGCAAACCAGGTACTTGGCATGAGAAGGAGGCTGGGAGCTCTGGTGCCCAGCTCCTCCTTGCCCCAGGAGCTAAGCTCTCTCCGTTCACAGCTGTAGCTGCCAGGGATACTGGAAACACATCCTGCTGCCATGGAAATGAATGCAGTCACAGAGTGGGAAACTTGAAGTTACTTTTCTGAGAGAGTTACATCATTTAGAAGCAGATCTCTAAAAGTCCTTGCTCTTGCTGGCATCGGTAGCTGGGTGACAGTAATCCAATCCACATGGTTAACTATAACAGTGTCATATGGAGCTAAAACGACTGGTTGGAAATACAAAAAGTATTCCCAATTACTTGAGCTCCTTGCTTCCTGCAACTCGCAGCTGGACTTACAGATGCATCTCAGCTGCAGCCTGGCCCACCCTAGTGACCAGGGCAGGAAGTGGATCTGTGGGTCTCAGCTGCTCTTGAGAAAGCTGAGTTGGCTAAAAGCGGATCACCCTTCCCCTGACACGGCTGCACAGCCTGGTCCCCACCCTCTGCCGGCTCTGCTGGGCATCGTGTATCTTTTCATCACTGGTGACTGGTTCTGGCCTATTTCTGGATCCCATATCTGTCCTCTGACAAACCCTGCCTCTCCGCCAGCTTCCTGGCATCTGTCACTCTGAGAGGCTTGGGAAAACGACATTGCTCAACAGAACCAGCATCTCACTGTGGCAAAAATAGATTCATCAAAAGCAATTTGGGCACATGCGAGTGTCCTCAGGGCTGAACATCCCCAATCACTGACTTCCCTTAAGTAATGTATGTATTCCCCATGGAGCTGTTTCACAGCATTTCTGCACCAGGCATTTTAATGGTCTGATTTTCTTAATTTTGATGGATTTTTCTTTTTCCTTTTAAAACATCATTGAAATCCATTTACAGCTGCTGATTCCTTTTCTCTGTTTGTAATAGTAACAAGCTAGAAACAATGTAATTATCCAATAATAAAAGACATTTCCCATTCACCTGTGTGCTCTTTGTTGCTCGTATGCAAAGGGTTACTTGTCTCCTCCCACTGGCCTTGCTTGCCGGTGGCTATCCTATGGCCTAGTAGCCTAGGCCTCTCTCTTTCCTGGGAATGTGTTCCAACCAGCTGTCCTCCGCCTAGTTCTTCCTGACTGACTGAATACCTTCTCATTCCTGGGGTGCTGAAGGGTGCATCTAACCCGCACACTCCATTTGCTCCCTCTTCCACAAACGCAGGCTGCATCTACGGAGCTGCATCTCTTTGCCCCCGTCTAACACAGACAATTGAGGATATTGTGCGAGAGAAATCCTGGGGTCACTCACAGTGCAGAACACTCCCCGCCCCTAGTCACGTCAGGCCCAGAAACAGTTATGATGATTACAGCGTCACCCCCCACCTTTCCATCCACACAGTTGAACAGCTGTGCTTTGGTCTAGAAAAGTCACCCTGAAATCCGGCTCTAGTTTGAGAAGGTGACGTACTCTTGCTTTGTCCTCAGAGATGTTCTTCTGCTGTCCTTACAGAGGGGCAGTACCTCCTGGGCTGAGGGCAGCAGCCCTGCCCAGGGAGGGAGAGATCCATCCACCAAAGTGGAAGCTGAATCACCTGTCAGGCTGGAGACAGGTATTTCTAATCAATTGTCAATCAATCAATTAAGTTTTCCATTTTCCCAAATGACATTAATGCCCAGTTGAAAGTAACAGTTACTGAATTAGCCTGAGCATATCACACAAACTCTCATTACCATATTGTTTCCTGTGCTCTCCAAAACTGAGGAAAGTTACAGGCCCTGATTCAGAGTTGCAACTGAAGCGGCCCAAGAGGGAACGGAAGGGGAAATTTTGATAGCGGATGGGTTGACTCTTTATAGTATAGAGCGGATTCTGTGGGCTCTTACAACAAGCATGCATTCTGTATTATATCCAGCAATGTGTTGAATCATGACAACAAAATCATGTTCTCCATAGCGCTAATGGAGTTTTACATTCTTTTCCTGATTTCTGTGAAGAGTGTGATAAGTCACAGGATATGTAAAATGAAAGATCACTTATATTTTGTCCAAACACAAACTAGACTCTGCTTATCTATCTGCATATTTGGCAAATGGTGAAAATGCAAATTTTGAAAAATTTCACTCAGTCCATAAACTTATCAAAGAAAATTTAAAAAAAATCTTACCTGCTAAGCACCTTTTATATAACACTATGAAAAAGAGGTATGATTTACTTACCTATGACAGTGACACTATCATAATGAAATTTTTGGTTACTTTTGGTTTTCCCAAAGTATGCAGAAGCACTTATGAGATTTTTGGTTTGTGGAAGTAGAAGGAGATAGCCTTCTTTGAGCTCTAAATGATGTCTAAAGAAAAGATGCTAAAATGTTGGTGTATTCTAACATCATATTTTTTAAAGTGTGGGATAAGAACAATGTCCTTCTCTAATTTAGAAATATATTGAGGATGAATATATTTACAGAAAAGAGTTACTGTAAAATGAAAATGTATATGCTGTTCCTCTAAAACTATTTCATAATCTGGGAAGAAGCTGTAGAAAAGGATGAACTAAGTGCATCTGACTTATTCCATTTAGGTGTAGGTTGTGACAAACACCCATCCAGTGGGAAAAATGACTCATTTCTTGGAAAGAAGATCACTTTTGAAACTCAAAAAATTATCACCAGGAAAGGATAGCCAAGTTAAGAAGGACTTTCTCAATTTCTTTACTAAAACTGACTTAATTGGAATCCAATTACCTCGGTGCTTTAAAAATCTTTTTTTTTCCCCCTGAGAAAGAGGCTTAACTTATGATGACTTCCAATGTGCTTTGAAGTGTTTTAGAAGGATGGACATTTTAGACATGTATAGTCCATATGATCAATTTGTGGATGCAACTACCAACAGCTAGTCTACCAAATAATGCTGGTTGAAGACAGGCCAGTACATCTAAAGAAAATGGACATATATGGAGAGGTGGAAATTTATTCCTCCAAGGCTAAAAACCTGATGTTGCTAGTGAGTAAAGTCCTAAGTATTCCCTGTCATCACATCAGACTGATGCACAGAACCAGTGTAACGTGGGCTTGAGAAGAGCAGAGCTGAAAGTCAAAGTGAATTTTACACTTGTCTCCAGTTTTATCATTACATAAAAAGGGAAGATGGATGTCCTAACTGCCATAGGCAATTTCAGAGAAGTATTATTAGAAAAGGAAGCTGATGGTAAGGTGGTTCACGCCTGTAATCCTCGCACTCTGGGAGGTCAAGTCGGGAGGATCACTTGAGTTCAAGATTCAAGACATGGGCGGCGCCTGTGCCTCAAAGGAATGGGGCACCAGCCTCATATACCAAAGGTGGCAGGTTCAAACCCAGCCCCGGCCAAAAACTATATAAAAAAAAAAAAAAAGAGTTCAAGACCAACTCAAGCAAGAGTGAGACCTTGTCTCCACTAAAAACAGAAAAACTAGCCAGGCATTGTGGCGGGCGCCTGTAGTCCCAGCTACTGGAGAGGCTGAGGCAGGAGGATCACTTGGACCCAGGAGTTTGAGGTTGTTGTGAGCTAGGCTGAGCCCAGAGCACTCTACCCAGGATGATGGGAGTATAACTGTCTCAAAAAAAAAATAAAGAAAAGAAAAAAGAAACGGAAGCTGAAAGAATAAAAATATCCTACTATAGCATGGAGCAAAAGGAATATCATTATTATTTTTTATTAAATATATGTAATATCGGCTCGGCACCTATGGCTCAATGGGCTAAGGCGCCAGCCACGTACACCTGAGCTGGCGGGTTCAAATCCAGCCCGGGCCCGCCAAACAACAATGATGGCTGCAACCAAAAAATGGCCGGGTGTTGTGGCGGGCACCTGTAGTCCCAGCTACTTGGGAGGTGGAGGCAGGAGACTCGCTTGAGCCCAGGAATTGGAGGTTGCCATGAGCTGTGAGGCCACAGCACTCTATCCAGGGTGACAGCTTGAGGCTCTGTCTCAAAAAAAAAAAGAAGTCTAACATTTACATATCTTAAGTATATACAATAAGTAGACTGTAAAATTTAAATATCTGGTAAGGAGTTTTAAAGGTTAAAATAAATTGTGGTGTCAGAGGATGGAAACAGTATAAAAATATTGTTATATTTTTTCACACATATGGTTTGATTAGTTTTGCTATTAATTACCACTAATTGCCACTAACTAGTCCTATTGTTGTTTTGTTTAAATAGATTTATGTAACAGAAAAGTAAGTAATAGAGAATATATGTTTCAAACATCTATTTTTCATATATTTTAGTAATAGCATTTTAAAAGTAATAGCACACATATGAAAACTTATTTATTTATTATATATTATGTTATTGTGGATTTTTTATTGGTCTGGCATGGCAGGGTTGCTTGTGGGTTGTCTTTTTAAAAAGTTGGTGACCCTGTCTGTCACTAACATCATGCTTCCATGACTCACCTGAGCTGTGCGTATGGGTAGTTAGTTACTTTGATTGCTGAGTAGTAGCCACCCCAGGAGTATGGGCATGCCCCTGCTGCTGCTGCTGCTGCTGTTTCTTTCTTTCTTTCTTTCTTTCTTTCTTTCTTTCTTTCTTTCTTTCTTTCTTTCTTTCTTTCTTTCTTTCTTTCTTTCTTTCCTTCTTTCTTTCTTTCTTTCTTTTTTTTTTAAGACAAAGTGTCACTCTTTCACCCTGGGTAGAGTGTAATGGCATTAGCCTAGTTCACAGCAACCTCAAACTCTTGTGCTCAAGCAATCCTGCCTCACCATCCCAAGTACTTGGGACTACAGGAGCCCACCACAATGCCCAGCTAATTTTTCCTTTTTTTTTTTTTTTTTGTAGAGACAGAGTCTCACTTTATCGCCCTGGGTAGAGTGCTGTGGCACCACACAGCTCACAGCAACCTCCAACTCCTGGGCTAAGGCAATTCTCTTGCCTCAGCCTCCGAGTAGCTGGGACTACAGGTGTCAGCCACAACACCCGGCTATTTTTCTGTTTTGCAGTTCAGCCGAGGCTGGCTTTGAATCTGCCACCTTCGGTATATGGGGCCGGCATACTACTAGCTGAACCACAGGTGCCACCCCCAAACAAATTCTTTATATTCCAAAATCACTTTGCACTCTGAAAGATACTAGTCT
>CAUYON010051406.1:0-14932 GCA_963573935.1 Arctocebus calabarensis | reverse complement strand
AAGCTGTCACCCTGGGTAGAGTGCTGTGGCATCACAGCTCACAGCAACCTCCAATTCCTGGGCTCAAGCGAGTCTCTTGCCTTTGCCTCCCAAGTAGCTGGGACTACAGGCGCCCGCCACAACGCCCGGCCATTTTTTGGTTGCAGCCGTTATTGTTGTTTGGCGGGCCCTGGGGCTGGATTCGAACCCGCCAGCTCAGGTGTACGTGGCTGGCACTTTAGCCTGTTGAGCCACAGGCGCCGAGCCTCTCATGTAATTTTTAATACATGGTGAGTATTTTTTCCATTCCTTTATGCACTGAATAGTTATACTATTTACATATCTGACGGCAGCAATTGAGCATCATGCATCTTAAATGTAGATCAAAGTCCATTCTTTCCCACAGCCTACTTTCTGAAGATTAGAGCTGTGCATGAAGCCCTTCATTCTACAATATCTTAGAATGACGACAGATTAATCACTTTGTGGGCTTTTAAATAACGCTGAATTTTAAATAATACTGAATTCTTCTCACAGAAAATCAACTCTTCGTTTTTGGAATATATTTTATTGAACTCAAGAGTTAACACCTGATTTTTCCAGGCTATGTTTACATAACCTTCCCTTTGGTTCAAATGACAAGATTGCCAAAATTTCCCAACATCTGTGGGAAGGGACTGTAATTCTGATAGTGTTTATAATGCAGGATTAGTGCTTCTTCCCATCTTATCCCTTCCAGAGTCCATAAATATTAACATATAATGTATACACATACATTATAAGTTAATTAAAAAGTGTTAAAAACAAAAACTAAAGTTAAAAACAATAATCAACTAAGGTTATTCAAAACCAATGGTTAATAAAGAATCCTCAAGTTTCTTTCTTGATGTCCAATCTGTTACTTTAGCTTCAGCTTCACATAATCAGTGCTAAATGATAATTATAAACTATATGTGCCCAGTTTTTTTTTTTCGTTTTGTTTTTTTGAGAGAGAGTCTCAAGCTGTTGCCCTGGGTAGAGCGATGTGGTATCAAAGCTCACAGCAACCTCCAACTCTTGGCCTCAAGTGATCCTCTTGCCTCAATTTGTCTATTTTTAGTAAAGACAGGGTCTCGCTCTTGCTCAGGCTGGTCTCAAACCCATGAGCTCAGGCAATCCACACATCTCAGCCTCCCAGAGTGCTAGGATTATAGGCAAGAGCCACCGCTCCCAGCCTATGTGCCAAGTTAAAAGAGAAAAATTTGTTATCAGAACAGATAACTAAGAGGGATGTGCTGGTTCTGCTGTCCTTAGTGCTAGTCTGTGCAGAATTACAGTGGCAGATTTTCTCTACCAGTTCTAAATCATCATAAACAAATTAATTTTAAAACATAATCTCAGGCCAGGCGTGGTAGCTTATGCCTGTAATCCCAGCACTCTGGGATGCCGAGGCAGGTGGATTGCCTGAGCTCACAGGTTGGAGACCAGGTCCTGAGCTACAGTGAGACCCCCCTCCTCTAAAAAAAACAGCTGGCACATGTAGTCCCAGCTACTTGGGAGGTTGAGGCAAGAGAATCTCTTGAGCCCAAGAGTTTGAGGTTGCTGTGAACTGTGATGCCACAGCACTCTACCAAGGGTGACAAAGTGAGACTCTGTCTCAATAAAAAAAGAAAAATCTCTATCATAGATAATGTGCATCTGTGCCGTGTAACAACACAAGTGATAGAAGCAGAGGCTGCTTCTCCTAAAATGGCTGGTTTTGAGGCTGCTCAGGTTCTTCCAAAACAAATGAGACACTGAAGAAGGATTTTAGGCGTCCAGGGCTCAGCACCAGCCTTGCCACCACCTCTGCTCTCTTTGAGGAAGGGAGCTCCTGACTTCTGAGCTGTTTCTAACATTAAGTCTAAAGCTTTCTGTGAACACGGCTCTACAGCTAAAAGATACTACATTTGCATTCAGGAGGCAGACCTAAGTACCAGTTTCTCATGAATGTATAAACAGATCAGTTAATTACCATGACAACCAAGAACATACCAGGTCAAACACTTGGCTGGCAAATGTTCTAGTGATTTTTCAAATACTAATTTTTTATGTAGCTGAGATAAACAGACTGGGAAATATTCTGTACAATAAAACAAATGCTGATATTTGTGAATAGCTTCATAGAAACCTCTGGCGAGGTTTTCACAATTCTAAGATCCAGCAAACACAGGTAGCTGCACCGAAGCATGGTGAACCCCACACAAACTGATCCAAGCAACCCCAAAACAATGATGGAACCAAAACCAATGGGGAAAAATTCTTAAATTATAGCCGTGAGAGGAATCAAATCATTTCCTAAAAGCAGCAAGCCCAGCAATTATTTGCTTAGAGAAAAAAAGATGAGAATGTATAATAAAGGCAGGTGACTGTCTCAAGGAAAACAAGCCTAATCTTCTAGAAAGTGCATTGTATTTTCTAAAATTCACGACCTGATGAACTTTATTTTCTCTATTTTAATATTATTTAAAATGTCTCTGGGAATTTCATTAATAGAAGAGTGGATGGTAATTAACACTTTTGAAAATGATTATAACTACAAATCCAGTGAAATGGCTTTCAAAACAAGCTCACCCCCCCTCGTGCAAAAAAACCAAGATCACCCCTAACACCAACATTAAACATACTTTATATGGCATAATCTTCAGGGAAATAATAATTAGCACAGACTTCAGAGATAGTACTGAGGCAGGAAGAGGAGAAGCTTAGAATATACACTTTGACAAAAAAAAATTTTTTTTGAAATGCCTGCATGGTTAGGCAGCCAACCAAAATCTAAATTAAGGGGTATTTAAAATTAACTGATTTCAGGAAAATTATCAATATCTATTATATTAATTGATTCACTGCCTGCTAATTCCCTGAGCTTCAACTTGCAGGCCAGCAGCACACCACTCTGTGTCAGGATTGCCCGAAGGACCCAGGGTGGTGCCCATGGCCTCTTGTGGTTGGTGAGCTTCAACATATGGAGGGAGTTAGTGCAGGAGCCTTGTGACCAGATTATTCTCAGTGAAAATGCAATACTGTTCTGTGGGATCCTAAGAGACCTGGTTGCAGGATCATAAATGATGAGCAGGAATAGTCCTCTCACCAGCAGGAAGTTTCTCTGCTTTAAAGGGCTCGTAAGGGCGCCACTCACCTCAGGAAGTGCTTCATTGTGCCCGAGTTGACTGTCCAGATGCTGTACAAACTGTGCTCAGGTAAATGCTTCCAAAATTGCCTTTGTCAAATAAGGGTAAACTGTGGAAAGAAATTAGATACATTTACTAATAAGGGAGCTAGAAACCCCAAATCAAGATTTCTGTTTACTGTGTTAAGCAGGCAACATGTTACTACCCAGGACATTATCGAATGAATTGCCCACACAGCAATGCAATTCAATGGATGGAGACCATAGCTGTGGCCTTTCATTTTCTAATTATACAATTAGACTTTTATTTTAAGTCATTTGCTGAAGAAATCATTAATTTCATGAGCAATTTCTTCAATGCTAAGATTTTTCTCTATTTTAGATATTGTACTTAATATCTTTCTTTTTTCCTTTTTGAGATCAGGTCTCACTCTGTCACCCAAGCTAGATTAGCAGGGCATCAGCCTAGCTCACAGCAACCTCGAACTCCTGGGCTCAAGCGATCCTAATGCCTCAGCATCCCGAGTAGCTGGGACTGCAGGTGCAGGCCACAATGGCTGGCTCATTTTTCTATTTTTAGTAGAGATAGGGTCTCACTCTTGTTCAGGCTGGTCTTGAACTGCTGAGCTCAAGGGATCATCCCGCCTTGGCCTTTGGAGGATTGCACTGCACCCAGCCTATTGTTCCTGTGTCTTAAGGAACAGTATTTGTAAGAAAAATTAAAGTGACGAATGATGAAATTAACTATCCAGATGTCCAGATATCCAATGGTCTTCAATCTGGCACCCTCAACCTTCTAATTCAGAAATAACCAGAAGTAACTGACAATATGTTTCAGTTCAAAAATAGCTGCTAATGAGCTAGGAACTTCAAAAATGAATGACGCCCAAGCCCCTGTTTTTTTTGGCACTGTAAACAGAGTGATAAGATTCTGTATTTGCCTGGCACTTTTCAGTGTACAACTTGCTTTCCCAAAGCCTACATCAGGTTACTGGTCTTTTTCCTCCTGGTAAGAAGGATACCAGGGGAGACCTACAAAGTAGCAAGCTGGGAGGAGAGTGGTTAAAAGCAACTGCAGAGAGATGGCATCTCAGGCGAGACGTGACAATGGGACTCTGGCTCCAGCTGCAGGGAGGTGTTAGAGTGTGGTCCATGGCTCCAGTGGAGACACAGCTGCCGATAACAGCCTAGCATGCGGGAACTCACGTTTAGCTCTCAAACAGTCATTTATTTAAGTTGTATTTGTTTCTATATATCATTTTATATTTGTTTTACGTGGTCAGAACATATATTAATGCTTTGTACTTTTGTGTTTTGTAAAAATGAATCCAAATTTTAATTTAATTTGTTCGGTGCCCACCCAACACTAAGATCATGGTTTCAAACACATTCAACAATAAATGGAATCTGGGCTCCTTGATTCTAGGGCTGGGGCAGGGTAGGGGGAAGAAAAACACCTTGTAGTGCCAGAAAGTCAAGAAATGCTCAAGACAAACAAAACAGGATACGTCAGATAAACACTGCAGCCAACGAAAAGGGCACCAAGTGGGCAAATATTTATGCAGATCCTCCGCCATCGAGGAAGTGGAACACGACCCCTTACCCTCAAAGTGTATGTTGGATATTTCCTGAGTATAGTAACTACAATTTTCCTGGGAAAATAACTACAATGGAGAAGCCTGACCAATCTCCCTCAGCCAGGTGATCAAGCCCAACATCACCAGTGAGCAACCACGTTTATGGGGTGTGAACTTGATATGATCTGACAGCTCTGTGGTCTCCCTCAAACCCATAACCTGTCTAATTATGAGAAAAACATCGGAACTCCAACAGAAGGGCATTCCACAAAACACCCAACCAGTACTGCCTGCAGCTCTCAAGATCTTAAAAAAAATAAGGAACACCTGAGAAACTGTCACAGCTGAGAGGTCCGTACCTAAGGAGACGGGACCGCAGTGTGATGTGGGATCCCAACCGGGATCTTGGAATACAAAAAGCACCTTAAGTAAAATCTAAGGAAACCTGAGTAAAAGCAAGGACTTTAGTTAATAATGAGGTAGGTATCATTTGTTGTGACAAATGTATTATATTAATGTAAGATGTTAACAGTAGGAGAAACTGGGTGCTGGTATAAAGTACCTCTCCTGTGCTATCTTTGTAACTTCTCTGTAAACATAAAACTTTTCTAAAATTAAAAGTTTATTAGAATATGTCATGCCCACGATGGTTTAACACTGAGTTGGCACTAGGGATACAGGGTGAGAAGAAGGGGCGCGGCTCCACCCTGTGGACCCAGCAGTCTTGAGGGAGGAGGGTAGAGAAGATGATAAATTGGTAAACAAAGTATGACCAGGGACATGGGCCCAGGGACATGCAGGACACAGAGACGCCAGTCCCCAATGTTGGTGCTTCTCCACACCCACAGCTTTAGAGCAGAACGCACAGTGTGTATGGGGGAAGATTCAACAGGACTTAGTGTTGGTGCTCAGCCAGAGGCACAGGTGGAAAAGGGGTGGCAAGATGCGGAAAAGCAAGTCAGGGGTCAGATCATGGGGGGCCCGGCCAGCAATGTCGAAGAAGTTCAAACCTTATCCCACATGCAATAAGGAATTATGGAAAGTTTTCCAGCAGAAATGTGCATGATCAAATCTCTGGTCTACAACATATGCTCTGATTGTAGTATGAAGATTACATGGTGCTATGGTGAAATTCTGGGTATTGGTCACCATATACAAGCTTGTTACAATGACCCAGGCAGGACTAGGAGGAGGAGCTAAGGAAATTTCACCCCAAAATATAATTCCTTGGTATAAAGAGTATTATAAGTCAAAGAGCCATTTTGGATGAGAAAGCACTGGACTTTTCCCTATAAAACCTGAGTAACCTGATTTAGAATTAGAAAAGGGGATGCTGGACTCCTTATCACATACACCTGGCTCTAAGGTCATTTGAAGCAGGAGACCTGTCTCTCAGGTCTGTTTCCACCCATGGACACACATTTCCCCCCAGCAACCAAATGCTGCAAGTATACTTTCCACACTCTCCCCTCTCCCTTCTAAAAGGCATCTTTTAAAGCCACTGACCATTACTGAGATTTTGGGAACTCATTCTTGTGGTTCCCCCGTGTGCATGGTATTTGGAAATGAACCTTTCTCTTAGTAATCTACTATAACTGTGGGTTGATCATTTCGGAGAACCAACCTAAGGGAAAAGAGCAAGTTTTGTCAAATGACCCCTTCAAAGGCAATGGACAGAGACTGGAGCAGGAAGGATTTGAGAGATATTTAGAAGGTAGAACTGACAGTATCTTTGTTAACTGATTGAGTGGGAGCTTGGTGAAGGAAAAGAAGGAAAAGGAGTCAAACCTTATGCCTGTGTTTATGGCTGGCAAATGGATAGACAGTGGCCTTAGTCACTAAGATGTAGAATTCTGAAGAAGCAGATTTGGGGATCTGAGCATGTAAAAGGTTTTGCAACATTTTGAACTTTCATGTACAGTGAAAATACATGGATATAAAGGTCAAGAGAATAATCCAGATCAGGGACAAAGATTTGGGCTTTCTCGGTATACAGCTGGTAATTAAAACAATAGTGCAGGCTTGGTGCCCGTAACTCAGTGAGTAGGGTGCCAGCCACATACTCTGAAGCTGGTGGGCTCAAGCCCGACCCGGGCCTACTAAACACCAGTGACAACTGCAACCAAAAAATAGCCGGGCATTGTGGCAGGTGCCTGTAGTCCCAGCTACTTGGGAGATTGAGGCAAGAGAATCGCTTAAGCTCAAGAGTTTAAGGTTGCTGTGAGCTGTGACACTACAGCACTCTACCGAGGGCATGTAGTGAGATTCTGTCTCAAAACAAACAAACAAACAAAAATAGTGCTTGTTGGCACCACCTGTGTTTTGGGTAAAAGGTGGATTAAGCTAGTATCCAGCTTAAAAGGTTTAATTATAGCCTGTTAGGTTTTTGTGAAAAATAGACACATTTATTTGTAGAGTATCTCCTATGTGATCTGATTTGTGAGCCACCAGAAAGATCCCTTCATAAAAAACATTTCACCAGCAAAAAAAAAAAAAAAAAGTGTAGAAGAAATTACTAAATAATTAGCAAATACAACACTTATTGTTCATAACAATAGCTTTTTGTCATTAGGATTAAAATTCTCATTCCCCTAAGGTAGCAAAGAACGCATAATATTTTAGAAACATTTCATCAGAATTAAAGAAAAAAAACTGTCACCCCAAAATAAATGGCTTAATTTCAGTTAGCTAAATAGTTTTCCTAATCAATAGTACACTTAAAAATAGCAAAGCTGGTACATCATATATGTATATTTTACCTCAATTAAAAATGGTTTATCTAAAAAGTTTTATTTCATAATGATGCAGGATTAGTAGTTTCTGAATTTATCCATTACAAAAGCTTCTCGAATGCTTATGTGCTCAGCACTGTGCTGAGTAACGCAACATAGGTTAGTGCTGGGAGGGACCCTTACTACTTAAGGCAGAATTTGGCAAATAGGACAGGGAGTGCGCATGCAACTAAGCCTACAAGTTTCAGAGATGGGGAGTTCACATCTGGCCCAGTGGCAGCCTCTGACAAGGGTACTTATCCAGTCTATCCCGCTGGATGCAGAGGGTGATCCTAACTACTCTGTCGGCTGTTGTAAGGCCTGAACAAACCCAAGCACGTAAGGTGCTTCCACAGTGGCGGGTACACAGCATGCATCAGTGAGTGGCTCTCCTCATTAGTATTCTTATTCCATCGTTCTCATTATATTCTCCTCTAATGTAAAAGATCATTTTGCCAAGTGGAGAATCACTTAGGAGACTGTCAAAATAAATTCCAGCAAGTTGATGTGGCCTGAACTGAGACAACGACAGTAAGAGAGAGAAGTGAACAGAGGGGGAAAAAAAAAGACAGAGGGTGCCCAAAAAATGTATACACAATTTTAGCAAGGAAAAAACTGTATTAAATTTCTAACACTGAAGTCACATTTGACTTGGAGGTGCTCAACATGGCCTTGCATCCATCTTCTGTTGCCAGCACAGGCTGAGTATAACAATTTTAACACTTTTTTTCCTTTCTTAAAGTGTGCATACATTTTTTGGTACCCTCTTGTATTTAGAAGGTAGAATCAATTGGATTTATTGATTGATTGGGTGGGATAAGTGAAGAAAAGGAAAATAACCATTAGTTCTAATTATCTGTCCCCCCAAACAGGAAACAAAGGTAACAATTAGATCTAATTATCCGTCCCCCAAAGAGGAAACACCAAAAATGGCTTTGGGTGGTATTAGAAAGGCTGTGCACACGCTGGGAACTCATCACCACTCGATATTCACTAAAACAGCTTTGTTAAATGTTTTACAGAGAAAACAAAAAGTTACTGCTTTATTTTTTTTCCGTCTAGCTTTGTTTTAAAGGAGGCGGGCACTGATTTATTATTAAACAGACCATCTGTGTTATAACAAATCGTAGTCACGGTACAGCGCTTGGCACTCTAAGCCACACTGACATTGAAAGGCCCTGTGAGTCATTTCTGCACGCCGGCGCTGAGTTCACCTTCTCTTTTGTACTGGGCCTCCTCTGTACTGGGGTCGGCGTATCTCAAGTGGCCAGGCAGGGTCTGAGGACAGGCAGAAGTTAAGTTCAAGTATCTGTGCAGGGCTCTAACACAAAGGTGACTGAGGCAGACTTCTTCGGTGTTTTTACTCACCTGCCAATTGATTTTTCACCCGGTTAAATGTAAAACACTGGTCTGGTTTATATACATTTCACTAATTAAAAACTATAGATATTTAGTTTTTTTGTTGTTTAATTTAGATTTACTGAGGTATTATTTATACTTTAAAAATTCACCCTTTTTGGGGTCTGGCATTGACTTTTGACACCACCTGGTTAGTTCGTGGGCCTTAAGATGTGTGCTAGCCCTTCCTGATCCCTTCCTCTCCGCAGGGGTTTCTACCTGTAGGATGATGGATTTTTATTGTGAAATAAAAGAAAAATTCCTAAGTCACAGTTTTCTCCGTAAGGACTAAAACCAACCTCTCTCTCTCTCTGCCGAGCAGACTTACCAGCAGTTCCCCACCCCCACCCCATGTCCCTTCATACAAGCCGCTGAGGAGTCCAGCACACAAAAAGGAAAGGGCGATTCTTTCTCTTTACATTTCATCAGCTCTCTGCCTTTCAGAATTCCCTTCCATAGCCTCAAGTGGTGCCTAAGTGTCCCTGATGAACAATGGGACATGAACATCTTGGGCCCAGGATGAAAAATACCTATTAAAAAGTCAGCCTCCAACCTTACTGGAGAAAAACAGATGAAACAGTCACTTCCACAATACCTTATGAATTTGGCTCCAATTTCTTTTTCTTTGTCCCCCTTAAATTCAGCACCTATTTGACCTCGATTGGGGCATTCTTCCTTTCCTTGGGCTGCCACTCTGACTCTCTCTTTCCCCGTCTCAGTCCCTCTCTCTTTCTAAAAGATAAAATTAATTTATACTTTTACATCTTAATCACAGTCTACAGAAATTCTTCACTCAACTCAGCATCTACTGAGCTGTCCTCCCTAACACTGAACAGAAGAGTAACCTGCCATTTGTTAAATCTCTGATTTTGTTCTAACATGATCTGTTTCACATTTCTTTCCTGTGAACACCCGTGGATTGGTACAATGCCTGGCACCCAGAGTGCTCAATACATACTTGTGGCAGTGAACTTTGTACCCTTTCAGAAGAATGCTCTTTTAAAAATAGAACAGCACTAATAAACTGTAAACCTCCCAATTGAAAGAAAAAAAAATTGTAGATCTTTTTTTTAACCGAGATAAAGAATATAATTATAATCCTGGGTTTCCTAACTCTTTAATCTGATCTGTAGTAATTTCACTCTACATGTTTGAGAACCTTGCTCTGAACTCAGCCAAAGGGGAGGGTCATGTGACCACGCGGCAGATCAAACTCCCCCAGAGATCAGAGGATAACTTCAGTGCCACGGTGGGTCTATCTGCCTCACGTCTCCCCACTGCCCCCTAGCTGGGAAGAAAGTAGCAGCAATGAGTGTGGTCTGCTCCTTCTGAAACTCATCTGGAGCCGGCAGCAAGGAACCAGCCCTGTGTCCTTTGAGCAAGAAGCCCCCTGAGGCTCTTTGTAAAGTACTACGTGGTAGCCCTACCTCTTAGAAGGAGAACTGTCTGTTAAACACCCCAGGGAATGAATGAGAGACTTAACTACAGGGGACAGAACCCCTTTCTTTAAAATCTTAACCCCTATGTGAGAGGGGGAAAAAAGGGCACTTTTTAATGTATCTCTTGACACAACTAAAATGCTCATGGACTCATACTGCTTATACATAAATAAAAGACAATCCACAGAGTCTCTTATTGTGTATAATAAAAGTCAATACTGTCTAATTTGGGATTATCCTGGTTAAAAAAAAATGTTGTATAAGATACCTTTAAGAAAAATTTGATTTTAAAAATTAAGTCAGCTAAAGGTTTTATGAAACTAATAACAACAGCTAATATTTACAAAGTGCTTATTATGTGTCAGGGAATATTCTATGGACTTTACTTCTATTAATTTATATTTACTGTTAAGACTCAATCTTAACAATCATTTTATAAATGAATAATAATTACTACCTCTATTTTGCAGCTGAGGACATTCAGACACAGGGAGGGTATGAAGCCCTGGCTCCTGAAGCAGTGCTATTAATGAGCCTCTGGGGCTGCCTCTGTAAATCAGTGACGTAAACTTCTGGACCAACATAAGAGTGAAGAGACTACACGGTGTACTAGACCGCAGTGCTGGGCGTTCCCAAGGCCCAGTGAACACCTGTATTCGGTTCAAACTAGACGGCAGTGCCAGGCATTCCCAAGGCCCGATGCACACCTGTATTCAGTTTAAACTAGACGGCAGCGCCGGGCGTTCCCAAGGCCAATGCACACCTGCCCCTCAGAATTTAGCAGTGTTCTTCTGGGAACTACAAGCAGACCCTTGAATAAGAACAGTGGCTCTGCCACTGAAAATTAACCTCTTTCCTGAAGCAAATGTACTATTGATCTGAAAGTTTCTAAACAAGAAAATTTTATGGAGAGAAATTATACAATAGAACCCCAAATATGAGTTTTAGATTATCTTGATTGAGGCTACATTTCCAAGGAGATATGAATGGCTAGCAGTATCATTCTTAGATAACTAATAATAAAAATATCCTTCCCCATAAAGTATAAATCTAGTGCTTCTTACCGTGGGTTTAGAAAACCCAGTGAAATTCGAGCTCCTGGCCCACACTGCTCTTTGGCAGTGATTTCAGTCTCCCTAAGCTACTCTGAGGGTCAGTGGGTGTGATAGGGTCTCCAATTCAGCCTTTTCCCTTGTTTTCCTTTCTGTCCTTCTCTTTAGTCTTCATAACTCATCATACCCTTTTTTTTTTTTTTTTTTTTTGAGACAGAGCCTCAAGCTGTCACCCTGGATAGAGTGCACCCTGGATCACAGCTCACAGCAACCTCCAGTTCCTGGGCTCAAGCAAGTCTCTTGCCTCCACCTCCCAAGTAGCTAGGACTACAGGCGGCCACCACAACGCCCGGCCATTTTTTTTTGGTTGCAGCCGTCATTGTTGTTTCGCTAGCCTGGGGCTGGATTCAAACCCGCCAGCTCAGGTGTACATGGCTGATGCCTTAGACTGTTGAGCCACAGGCGCAGAGCCATACCCTTTCTTTTATATGTGAAAATATCAGTTTTTTCCTACTACCTGAAAAATAAATCTTGTGACTGGTAAAATGTTCTACATCACCTAGGAGAGATAAACTAACTTGAATGAGGTTTTCTTGAATTCATTGTAAAGCAAAAGAAGTCCCATCTTCCTTCCCATTTCCCTAAATGCTTCTTACTGCTCTTGTTGTTTCCTTTTCAAGCTGCAACACCAGGAAGAAAAAAAAAATGGATCAAAAATGTCACCCTCAAAATACAACTCACTGTACCCTCAGGTTAATATGAGGGTACAAAGAACTAGGTCACAATGTTGGCATTTGTTAGGTAGGTTCCCGCTCATAATTATGTCCTGCCCGCAAGAGGTGCCATATACCCTAACACTGTGCCCATCAAGTGGGAGTGCCCCCACCCTCCTCCTATTTTTTTTTTTTTGGAGACACTCTCACTTATTAACCCTCAGTAGGGTGCCATGGCGTCACAGCTCACAGCAACCTCCAACTCCTGGGCTTAGGCGATTCTCCTGCCTCAGCCTCCCGAGTAGCTGAGACCACAGGCGCCCACCACAACGCCCGGCTATTTTTTTGTTGCAGTTTGGCCAAAGCCAGGCTCGAACCCACCACCCTCGGTATATGGAGCTGGTGCCTTACCCACTGAGGCACAGGCGCCACCCCTTGTTTTTGTTTTTAAGCATGAGTGAAAAGCAGAACAAAAAGCATTCTATATAACAGTGAAGTTGTGGAGCGCAAGGAGAACCCACACAGATGATCAATTCAAGAGCGGCACTCTCTTAAGTGTCTGCCGCCAATTCATGTCCTCTGCTTGGGCCATTCTCATTTCAGGTGAAAGAAGAAGGAAAACAATGACATGTAAAACAATAAGATCTCTAAATAATAATTTTTATCATTTTCTTTCCTAAATATAAGAATGATCCAAAGCTGATTTGAGCATCAGAAGAAATCTTGTGGCGAGTTTGTTCCTACGTCTTTATTAAATGGCCTTTAAAATCTTTCCTAAAAGTATTTAAGAGAGTTTCCCGACAACAATAAAAAACTATAGGTAAATTATTTTTAACCTGTGGGACAAATTCCCATTTCCCTCATGCATTGTATAACCATATGTACTTGTGGCCCTCCTAGACCCTAACTGAAATCATAATGGTGACGTCCCTTAATCAGACAATCAAAGGGAGATTTGGGAATCTAGCAGAAACGAACATAGGCTGCTCTTTCTCCACTCCTTCGTTACTGATGACTATGCCTAGGTGAAGGTAAAATAGAGGAGAATTACATTATTTATATATTTATATTATTACTATTATCATTATTTTTTTGGTGGCACAGTCTGGCTGTGTTGCCTGGGCTAAAGTACAGTGGTGTCATCATAGCTCACTGCAGCCTCAAACTCTTACACTTAAGCGATCGATCCTCCTACCCCAAATTCCCAAGTAGCTGGAAGTACAGGTGTGCCACCTCCACGCCCAGCTAATTTGTCTATGTTTAGTAGAGATAGGATCTTGCTAATGCTGGTCCTGAACTCCTCTTATTGATATTATTTTTATTCAACAAATCATAATTTTATTACATTCATAGAGTACAATGTTATGTGTTGATACACACACACACACAAAGTGAAGTGATTAAATAAAGCTAATTAACATATCCATCCTTTCACTTACTTGATATTTTTTGTGGTGAGATGTGAAATTTACTCTTAGTCAGAAAGGCAACTCTATTCTGAAAAAAAGGTCCAAACTAACAGATAACTGAAGCCCATGTAGCTTTTTTATTGCTGTTAGAGACAGAGTCTCACTTTGTCACTCTCAGTAGAGTGCTGTGACATCACAGCTCACAGCAACCTCCAGCTCGTGGGCTTAAGCGATTCTCTGCCTCCTGAATAGATGGGACTACAGGCACCCACCACAACGCCCAGCTATTTTTTGTTGCAATTTGGCTGGGGCTGGGTTTGAACCCGCCATCCTCGGTATATGGGGCCAGCGCCCTACTGACTGAGCCACAGGCACCACCCGCCAATGTAGTTTTAAGATGTGATTAACTAAGCTCACAGATCCCATTAATTTTTTATTATGCTCTGCACATATGTGGGTCTGTGGATGGTCTTCAAGACATAGAGAAAGTTCTCCAAACCAAGCTTGCCCTCCAACTAGGAAGCACAGATGTTTTGTGGGTAAGGGGTTGATGGTGAGCCCCCTGCCACCTTAGGGCTGGGCTCTGGCTGAGCCCAGAACACAGACAGCCAGTCTTCTTAAGTCAGATGGGTCAATTTTCAGATTCAGATTAGTCAAATAGATAGGTTTGAATTAGCAAATTCAGATGAGGGTGAAATTTGCATCTTGCCTCATATTTGGTCAAATCCTAAGAAGCACTGTGTCTGTGCAAGGGAAACCTAGAATTTGAAAGGATATAATGCAATAAGACTTTTCTTCATGAAATAGAAAGGGAAGGAAGGAATGGGCAAGGAAAGGAAAGGAAGAGAGGGAAAGGAAAGAGAAGAAAAAGAAAAATTTCTAAGGCTATTTATGAGCATTTGAAGCATGTATAAAATGCAATTTTGACTTTATACAGGTATGCACATGACAAGGAAAAGCAATATAAATATTACCACCATAGTGGAATGAAAAATCTTTCAGATTGTGCCTTTACATTTCACACATACAAGCCAGCATATCATATCAGAGGTATAATGCTCATGAACAATGATCTAAGGCCCCATTCCAGAACTTTCCTTTCCTCCTTCTCTGGTAATTAGCTTGAAAAATGCTCTGCAGACACTATTCAAAATGACAGCAAAGAGGGTCTCCCCACCTGCTTTTCATGAATAAAACACTCAGCCTCAGTTTATTTTTGTGATTTATAGCAAGGGAAGTCCATGCCAGTCACAGTGTTCAAGGTTGTCTGCAAGGATATTTATGATCTGTTTTCAAAGTCATAGTGATTTTCCAGCTTTTACTGTGGTTTCCCACATCTTATGTACTGTTTTCATGGAGGCCGCAAAGGGGATGAGACTTAGGCAGGACTAATGAAATTTATCTCTCAGCAACAAAAGAAGAAAAAAGGCTGCTGCCGTGGCTCAC
>CAUYON010051405.1:0-38405 GCA_963573935.1 Arctocebus calabarensis | reverse complement strand
CCATTCTCTTCTAGCTTGAAAGGTTTGATCAGAGAGGTCTGCAGTTATTCTAATATTCTTCCCCTTGTAGGTAATGGATTTTTTACATCTGGCTGCTTTCAGAATTTCCTCTTTCATATTAACTTTCGTGAACTTAATTATGATGTGCCTAGAGGATGTCTTATTTGGTTTGGGTCATGCTGGGGTCCTGAAACTGTCGGCTATCTGAATTTCAGAATCTCTTGGCATGTCTGGAAAGTTCTCTTTCATAATCTCATAAAGAAGAGACTCTGTGCCTTGTGACGCCACTTCATTGTTTTCAGGTATCCCTATAAGATGAATATTGGTTTTCTTTGAGTTATCCTAGAGCTGTCTGAGAGAATGATCCATTTTTGCCTTCCATTTCTCTATCTCTTTGAGCATTTGGGAGTGTTTGAAGTCTCTGTCTTCTGTTTCAGAAATCCTTTCTTCTGCTTGCTCCATTCTATTACTGAGGAAGTCTACTGTATTTCTCAGATCTTTGAGGGCTACAACTTCTTGTCTCAATGTGTCAATATCTTTGGTAATTTTCTCTTTGAACTCATTCAGTTCTTGAGACATCTTTTGGGTCATCTTTTGGATTACTGCTTGAAATTCTAATTCCATCCTTTCCTCCATTGCGCTGATCTTAGTTGCTATCCAGACTCTGAATTCAACTTCTGACATCTTAGCCATTTGCTTATGCAAGGGATCTTGTGCTTCATCTACCTTGTCATTCCTTGGGGGAGTTGATCTACTCTGGTTATTCATATTGCCAGAGGTTTTCTGTTGATTCAGCCTCATGATTGTTTTTCACTGTTGCCTATGACTGTCCTCAGAGTTGGGAGGGGTCTCTCCTAGATCAGACCCTGGTAGAATCACTCTGTTGTTACTGGATCTTTGTAGGGAGTGACCCTGTGTTTCTAATGATTTCTCAAACCCTGCAGAGTGGAGAGCTTAAATCCTCCTCAGCCTGCTTAGAAGGCATTTTAAATTGCTAACTTGGGCTAAGCAGAAGCTTTCCCAGGAAAGTGCTGTGGCTGGGATCACCCCTTAAGTGGCTGTCCACTTAACCAGTGTGCCAAAACCGATCTCACCAAATGCCTCTGAGGGCTAAGGCTGCCAGGCTTCTCAGTCCCCGCCTTTAGGCTGCTCAGTCACTAGATTACTCGCTCCTGCCCAAAGCCTGTTCTGAGAACCTGAGGGTGGAGCTTGCCAGGGCAGTTCTCCCACAATGGCTCCACACAGCCCACCACCAAACACTGGCAGCTTCGTCTGGCTTGGTGACCCAGACTGGCACCCCAGGAAACACTCAAAAACCCCCACGCTCCTGCCCAAGTTCTCCCAAGGCAGTTCAACCGAGTGCCAAGTCCAAAAGAAACCCAAACAGCTCACAGGCAAGGCCTTTCCAGCCTGCAGTCCCACTGTTGACCCACCCACAGCCGCCGCCAGGATCAGACCAAATGAATAGATGCAACCACTTGCCCAATCTCCGCCACTTTTGCCTTCCTCAGGGTGTCCAGAAGCCTCACGCTATCTCCCTGTGTCCCCAAAGGGAAGTTTCTGGGCAGATTCCTGCCTGCCAGAGATGCCTGAAGTACTCTCTCCCGAGTCTCACTGTGCCCAGCCGCAAGGAAGCTGTTACTCGGCCACCATCTTGCTCCACCCTCGGAAATAAGCTGTTTTAATGCTTGATCCTTTAACAGACCATTTGGAGGCAGTTAATCATCTTTAGAGAGTAGTCTGGAAATTCCTGAGATATACAGGTAACTGCCTGCAGACCTGCCTCCACGAAGCTTGGCCCTTAATCACTTCTATGTAATTAGGTTCTAAGCCACATCTAGAGTTCTATTCAGTTTTGAGTTATCTAAATTCAAAAAAGACTTTAAACTTGCCTTCACAAAATGGAACCATTTAAAGATATACTTATAGGCTTTTTGCCTGTAGGGAAAGCAAACAGAGAAGGAGGGAGGGAGTGAGGGAAAGGAAAAGAAAATAGTGACTAATTCTTACATAAGTTGGATTTAATTTTGACCAAAGTACATTAAAACATTAATTTTTAATTCAACTTGTTAATATGTTGTTTAGGATATTGCATACTCATTTATAAGTGAAATATATTTGCAATTTCCCTTTATAATATATTTTTCCCAAATTTAATATCAGGTGTATCCAGATGAAGTAGAATGATTTTGAAGTATTTCTTCTTTTTCTATTGCCTATAAGATTTGGCATGATCTGTTTTTTGAAATTATCTTTTATTTTTATTTATAAATATTAGTCATCTATTTTTTTTCCTTTCTTCCTTTAGCAATTCTCTTGCCTGTTACCTCCCAAGTAGCCAGAATTACAGGTGCCCACCACAATGCCCAGCATCTTCTTTTCTGTTGGTAGAGACGGGGTCTTTTACTCTGGCTCACTCAGGTTTATGCTGGTCTTGAACGCTCTGAGCTCAGGAAATCCACCTGCCTCAGCCTCCCACAGAGCTGGGACTATAAGCTTGAGCTACCACACCTGGACTAGTTGTCTGTTTTGAGACTTTGGGGAAAAAAAGAAGAAGTTAACTGATGACTCCATACTGAACCTCAGAGTCAAAGCATTCTGTAATGGGCATACTCTTATTTGACAATGTGAATGTTACTTTTTTTGCATTATGATTATTATTATTATCCTTGATCAATATTTTGTTGCAGCAATTGTCTGATTTCTTTTCTATTTATTTTCGTTCATTCTTTATGAGGTTTTTGCTTCTAGTCCTTATCTTAAATATTGTTATTGTTATTGAATTTTAAGCCATTTTAATTTTGTGAAGGCAAAAAGTGGAAATCAAATAAACAAATGTGCATGTTAAAAAAAAAAGAGCAAGGTTTCCTGTATTTTTTTGATTACAGTATTTTATATTTTAGCCTCAATTATGTTCTCTCCATATTTCACTTAAGTATATTCTCTCTTTGGGCAGAGATTCTTCTACCTTTCTCATCTTTCCCATAATAATCACCTCTGCAATAGCTAAGACATGCCCCCCACTTTTCTTGTCTTTCTCCTTTCTTTCTTTACTCCACTTTCTTCTCTCTCTATCAGATACAATGGCATGTTAAATTTTCTTTATCTATTCTTATGTTATAGCTTAATATTCTTTCTTTCTTTCTTTCTTTCTTTCTTTCTTTTTTTTTTTTTTTGAGAACTGGTGGTATACAACTGTAGTCTGGCAGGTAGGCCACATCAGTGGTCTGGCTTAAGAGGGATAAGAGATCATTCTTTCTCCAGCCCTAGAAAGATAGTATTGGCAAGATTACACCAAAGAATTTTTCTATTTTATTTTCATTCTTACTTAATTTTTCCTTAGAGTTTTTGTTTTCACTCTTTTCCTTCCCTTCCTAATTTTGGCACAGGAAGAGTCTGGCTCCACCAGGCTGGTAATGAGCTCCAGATTTCAAGGAGCTCTCCCAGTCCATCCCCTCAAAACCTTTGAGTTACAAGTGTGGCCTTAGCACCATCCTAATCAATACCTTTTTTTTTTTTTGGTCACTCTCAGTCTCTCTTCCTGACCTCCTTCTCTCCTGTTCTCCAAATGCTTTCCTTTTCTCCTGTTATTCCTCCTTCCCTTTCTTCTTTTATTCTTTTCTACTTTTTTACTCTTTTTTTCTTTTCCCCATGTTTCTCCCTGATTGCTCTTTACATTTCTCCTCATTTTGGCCTCAACCCAAGAGATCTCTTCATGACATAAACTCTGAGGCAATGTAATTTCAAGCAAAGGAGAAACTGGGAAGGAAAAAGTGCACAAAGAGGTAAACAAGAAGAAAGCAAACACAAGGATAACCACCAGAAAAATACAGGCACCATGAAAAACCAAAAGAGAACAACTCATCCAAGGGACCACAAGGCAGCTTTTATAGAAAACTCATCCTATAAAGAATTAATGGATCTGACAGAAAGAGAATTTAAAATGTGGATTATTGAAACAATAAAGGGAATGGATGAGAAAATAGAAAGAGAGTACCAAAAGTGGGATGTGAGATATGTAGAATATAAAAAAAGACATGGATGAGCTTAAGGAAATGAAGGAGACAATCAGGGAATGTAAAGAAGCAGTAGAAAGTATCAAAAATAAATTAGACCATGGAGAAGAAAGAACATCAGAGTTAGAGGATAAAGACTTTGAGTTAACACAGGTAGCTACAGAGTCAGAAAAGAAGAGAGAGAAAGTAGAGCAGGCACTTAGAGAACTATGAGACTCCATGAAGAGTTCAAACATATAGATATAGGAATTTCTGAAGGGGAAGAAGATTATCCCAAAGGAACAGAATCTCTATTGGAGACTATCATAAATGAAAATTTACCATGTTTTAATAAATATCCTAACACACTCCTTTCAGGTGAATATCCAGCACTGGGTCATCTCAACTCTATCAGCGCCTCTCCAAGACTCATTATAATGAACCTGTCCAAAGTGAAGATGAAGGAGAAAATCCTGCAAGCAGCTGGGAATTAGCACTAATTGACTTACAAGGGCAGAACCATTAGGATGACAGCAGACTTTTCAACTGAAACTTTCCAAGCCAGAATAGCATGCTCATCCACCTTCAATATCCCTAAACAAAATAATTTTCAGCACAGAATCCTGTATCCTGCTAGACTAAGCTTCAAAATTGGTGTATAAATCAAATCTTTTGTAGATATTCAAGCACTGAGGAAATTTTCCACAACAAGACCAGTTCCACAGGAAATACTTAGACCTAGCCTCAGTACTGAACACCACCAAAGTAAACACCTAGAAGCCAAACGCCAGAGCTTAGCTTCCATAGTGTCACAAAGGATAAATATACACAACAAACCATCTCATAATAAGATGGATAGAATTTCACCACACTTATTGATACTCCCCATAAATTTCAATGGATTGAATTCTCCCACTAAAGAGGCACTGTGTGGCTGATTGGATAAAAAAAAAAAAATGCAAGCCATCCATATACTGTCTCCAGGAGACACACCTAGTCCTGAAGGACAAATCAAGACTCAAGGTTGAGGGAAGGAAAAGAATGTTTCAAGCAAATGGAAATCAGAAAAAAGGAGGTGTTACAATCTTATTTTCAGATACAAGTGGATTCAAATCAACTTTGGTTAAGAAAGACAAAGATGGACATTTCATACTGGTCAAAGAAACAATACAACAAGAAGACATCTCTATTTTAAATATCGATGGACGTAAATTAAATGCTGCCAGATTTATGAAACAGACTTTGAAGGGTCTGAGCAATGATATCCCATAACACCTTAATAGTCAGAGACTTCAATACCTCTGTGACAGAACTGGACAGATCATCCAAACAGAAACTAAATAAAGATACAAAAGACTTAGACATGACCCTAGAACAAATGAGATTAATTGACATACACAGAACACACTGTCAAAAAACAAAAGGATATACTTTTTTCTCATTGGCCCATGGCACATACTTTAAAACAGATCACATCCAAGGATACAAATCAAACCTCAGCAAAATTAAAGGAATAGAAATTATACCATGTATCTTTTCAGATCACAAGGCTATAAGGGTGAAACTCAAAACTGTTCAGCCCCAAACAAAGTCTTGGAAACTAAACATCCTTATGCTGAATGATAGCCGGGTTCAGGAAGAGATAAAATAAAAAGGGTGGGACCACATGTATGGTGCATCTTACAAGGGTACATTTGAAATTTACTAGGTATAGAATATAAATGTTTTAACACAATAACTAAGAAAATGGCATGAAGGCTATGTTAACAAGTTTGATGAAAACATTTCAAATTGTATATAAAACCATCACATTGTACCCCATGATTGCATTAATGTACACAGCTATGATTTAATAAAAAAATTGTTAATTTCCTCAAAAATAACAATAATGAAAACACAAGTTACCAAAACCTGTGGGATATAGCAAAAGCAGTCCTGAGAAGAAAAATTCGTGTGCTAGATGCCTACCTTTGAAAAACAGAAGGTGAGTACTTCAGCATACTCACAAACCAAATTATGGAATTGGAAAAAGAGGAACAACCTAACTCTAAACACAGCAGAAAAAAAGAAATAGCCAAAAATAAATCAGAGATTAATGAAATTGAAAAGAAAACAATCATTCAGAAAATTAATGAAACAAAAAAATTGGTTTTTTAAAAAAGTAGATAAAATAGATAAACCTTTGGCCAAACTAACTGGAAATAGAAAAGTAAAATCTCTAGTAACCTCCATCAGAAATGATAAAGGTGAAATAACAAGAGATGCCACAAAGATACAAGAGATCAGCTCTGAATACTATAAGAAATTCTATGGCCAGAAATTTGAGAATGTGGAGAAGATGGATCAATACTTGGAATCACACCCTCTCCCTAGACTTAATCAAGAAAAAATAGATCTTTTTCGGTTTCTCCAGCAGTGCTTACTTTGTCTGCTATGCTTCTCCCAGTCAATTGGCAAGTTTGACACACAGTTTAACACACCTTTGTGATGTTTTTGTCAGTTCTGCTTGTCATTGGCCACCCTAAACTCTCTTCATCAGTGATACTTTTTCTCCTTTTAGAAAAACGTTCAATCCATTTGAATATCGCTATTTTCTTCATGGGATTATCCCTGTAAACTTGGACAAACATGTCCCTGATTTGACTTCCACCCTTGCCAAATTTAACAAGAAATTAAATTTTATTAATTTAAAGAGCTCTAATTCAAGCTCTTACATTCACGTGAGAGCACACAAAAACATGCAACAACAATAATGAACACCGCTTACCAAGACACTGTCACACATTGACACAAACACAACTGTGATACACTAATATGGGAAGGTTACAAAACCTTACTGAGTTGTTTGTACAGTACTGCCAATGTATGTGCATGGCAGAAAGTTTGCAAACTTAATTGTCAGACCCCTTACACTTGTTGAATTATAAATTGCCAGATGATGTTTATTAACTTGCAATTGTTCTGAGATAAGTCAGGCAACTTGAATAGTACCAGACCTAACTAGAGAAACCAAATGTCTTTAAAAGCATTTGGTCCACCTTTGCTGCAGCCTGAACATCTGCCTCAGAGAAGACATTCTGGTTACAACCCAGCAGATTATCAACAGGGGATGATTATTCTATGTAAATGAGTGGCCAACTAGTGAACTGATATTCTTTTTACTTCCTAACACTTTTTACTCCCTGGGACCAAAGATTGATCATTTCATATGGCTTATTGCAATTATCATAGCTGCTGTAGAATTTGCCAATATTTTAAATTTCCCAAAATGTCTCTTCTTTGTATGCCATTAGGAAATTGCAAGAATCAACTACTTATCCTGTACTGTCCAGGAATGCTTTCGTTATAACCTTAACGTGGTTGTATATAACAAGGGTAAATACACTGGAGACATCATTATCAGAAAAATGGGTTTTCTTTTAGACAAATCTGTACTTGGAATCACAGTCTGCTGATTAGGGGTTCATAATTTTAGGTAAGTTTATGTTTCAGAACCTTGATTTACTCACACACACACAAAAGATTATGATCCCAACCTTGAAAGGTGAAATCGATGTATGTCATAATCAGAAGCAGCAGGCACAGAATCATTTAAACTCATTATAATCGAATCAGTTAAAATGTTTTGTGTTTCAAATAACTGAAAGCTCAGTTCAACCTTGTGCAATATGATAGATTAATGTTTGGTTTCCACATATAGTAGATTGTTTTATTAATTGGATTAACAATACAATTAATTAACTTTCCATATTTTGTATCTGTTTCATACAGGTTCAGTTTCATTCCAAGCATGGGTGCTTTGGTTGTAAAAATATGAAAGAAACCCTGAAAGGATGACACTTCTTTAAGACAACAGATGAAACAAAACATACACTACTAAACATTTATATTCTTTCTGCCTTCATTATCCATTTCAAATTTCTAGGCAGTGTGCTCATTTGTATTTCCTTTCTTCTTGTTTTTTCTCCCTTCCTCTTTACCTTCCTTCCTACCTCTTTCTTGATTTTTTTTTATGGTGACCTAGTTTATCCTAAGGTGATAAGCTTCCTTACACTATCATAATTTGAAGAAAATTGTTCATCTTAATAGAAACTTAAAAGCTAATAACTTAGGTAAAAGACCAGAAATAGGTTTGAATTTTTTTCTTTCACTGATACTGTGGTAATACCTCTTTACAGATAAGCCAAGTTAGAAAGGTACTTTGTTCACATCACAGAATCATCATGATCTATAAGATCTTACAAACAGCAGAAGATTCTCTGATGCTTTGACCCGTGATTAAGTATCTGAAATGTAAGTACAGAGGTGTTCCATAGTCATGCATTTAAAATATGTTTCGAGGCTGGGCGCAGGGGCTTACGCCTCTAATCCTAGCACTCTGGGAGGCTGAGGCAGGTGGATTGCATGAGCTCAGAAGTTCAAGAGCAGCCTGAATCAGAGCAAGACCTCATCTCTAAAAAAAAAAAAAAAAAAATAGCTGGGCATTGTGGCAGGCACCTGTAGTCCCAGCTACTTGGGAGGCTGAGACAAGAGAATAACTTGCACCCAAGAGTTTGAGGTTGCTGTGAGCAGTGACGCCATGGCACACTACTGGGGGCAACAAAGTGAGAAACTCTGTCTCAAAAATAAATAAAGTAAATAAAATAAAATATGTTTAGAAACATCTATTCTTATGGCTACTTACCTTGATTAATTATTGGTTCAGAAAAACTAGGGAAATAATCAAACGTAATTTTGGCCCCTTTTACTGGTCACAAGTGGAATGTTTACACTAAAGAAATAAGCCCTTAAATAAGAAACATCTTCTATGAATAATCGCTTGCCTATGACCCTCAAAATAAATACTAAACAAAGTCATTAAGTCCAAGGATGTATAAACATGAGGATTTCATTCTCCCTTGAAAACTGCATCATTTTTAATAACCTCAAAGGAATTTTCATCATCAAGAAAGGATTCTAGTGGGAGAAATGCCTCATTGGAGACAAGTGTAGAATGTTTCTAAATCCCCCACCACATCCTCTTTCCCAAGAGAAAGAAGAATCTCAGGGATTTAATCTGACTTGGGTAAAGAAGGAACATATTTACAGAGATCAACACAATTATTTGAAAAATCTTCAGATTTCAGTTGAACAATTTTGTGAGTTATGAGGTGGAGCTAAGCAGCCTTAAGTAAAGTTTGTCTAACACTACCTTCCCTATTCAATTAGGTTGATTGAAACTGTTAATAAAACTTATTAAAAATCACTTAGTTCAATCATTCCATAGGTAAAGATAAAAGCAGGTAAAAGTATTTTGACATACTGTGTCAAGTATGATTTACTCAAAATAAGAGGGACTTTAATTAAAAAGGAATTTAAAAAAATTTAAGGAATCCTTTTATAAAAAAGCAAAAACTGTATTTTTAAGAAAAAGGTACACTTTGTCATTTTCCATTCTTGGCATACATTGTAATTCTTTCCAGTGGAACCAAAACCTCGTGAACCCCTTTCAGTGTCATCCAAAAACTTGAACTTCTATTTCTAGATAAAAAATACGTCCACAATGGAGCTGTGCATTCCAATTTTTTGACTTTAAAATTTTCTTTGCTAAGATTAAATAGCACAACACCAACATTTCCTGTATAATCTTCATCTGTGACACCAGTTTCTACATCTATAAAGTGTTTTGCAACCATGCCAGAACGTGGAGCCACTCTTCTTTAACACTCAGAAGGAAGAGCCATCTGAACTTTGGTCTTCACAAAAACTTCCTCTTTAGGTGGCATTCTACAATCACAGGCCCTGTACAGATCATAGCTCGCAGCTTGTGTGGAACCCCATTTGGGGCCTGCCATTTTCTGAGAGCTAAGGGCCAGGCACAGTAGAGCTACACTCTGTCCTTCTCCTTGGGCCAGGCCTGCTTGCTAGGTGAAACCCTGGGTGCCTTTTCTAAGCAGGGCATGGCAGAGTGAGGTGAGGTGATGGAAAGGAGAGAGACAGACAGCAAGATGAGAGCCAAGGCAGGGACCACAGAAGGAATACTTTTAAAATATAATTGCATTCTTTGATATTACGGACAAGATCTAGTTTTAAAAAATATGTCTCCTAGATATTCCCCTAGATCTATTCACTTTAATAGAGTAAATGTTTTATACCAGTAATTACAGAAGTATATTTGAATTTGAGTAGAATATAAACAGGTAGTACATGTTTGAGGAGTTTGTGAAAAGCCATACACAATAGTTCTAAGTGAATGTCTGTGACATGTTTTTGCTCTAGGGCCACGCCTGGAGAAGTAAATCAATATTTTATCCCTGTACCAGTATCTATTATCTATATTAAATACAAATGGTTCAAAATAGGTGCATGTTCTTATCCAGAGCAGCATCTGTGCAGAATCATTTTAACTCATTATGATTGAATCAGTTAAAATGTTTTGTGCAAATAAAACTCCATTCGAGAGGAGGTGGAGCATGATGGCGGTCAGGATAGACAGTAGCTCAGCTCTCCCAGAACAACAGTTGAGAGTGAGTGGGCTATATCATTCCTGGCATGGAATACTGGTGTAAACAGGCAGTTCAGGGTGTGCAGAAAAATGGCAGACTATTGGACTTGGAGTGGAATCGAGAGCTACGAAGATTTCCAGGAAAATTTCTGTGCCATTACTGAAGCAGCCTCCCAGAGTATTACAATTCCCAGTTCGTGCGGAAACTAGGTGTTGTATGGAAAGATTGGTGAAGTGTGGACTCCTGAGTGGAATTTGGTGGCCAGATAATGGTGCCGTCTGAAGTGGCACTGCCAGGGCTAGGTCGTGAGAGAGCCACTCCCACAGGGATAGGAAGTAGACATGTTTTGAAATTTGGGAAATGGCAACTGCCACAGGCACCTTTCCAGGTGCAGCGATTTGAATCTCACCTGCAGGCAGCCTTCCTGCACCCAAAGTAGGCCCAGGATATCCTTCACTTCATGGGAACTGTTGTAAGGAGAATTTGTGAAATCTGCCTGTGAAGATTTTTTGAGATTGGTGAGATCAACAGTTGGGTAGAGTCTAAGCGCCAAGTGCTTAGCCAGGCAACCACCAAGGACAGTGTAAACCGAGACTCAAGTATAAGCCTAGGAACCACTCACGGCATCACCTGGCGTCATATTGCAACATAAAAATATTCCTACTAAAGTTGATCCCTACGGCTTACATATAGTCGTATGTTTATATATACACACATATATATATATATATGAGAATAATATTTTTGCTGTTAGTGCCTTTTTTTCTTTTTCCTTTGCTCACTCTTTTTTCTCTTTTGCATTTTTTTCCTTTTCTTTTTTCTTTCTTTTTTTAATTAAATCATAGCTGTGTACATTAGTGCAATCAAGAGGTACAATGTGCTGGTTTCATATACAATCTGAAATTATTTAATCAAACTATTTAACACCCTTCATGGCATTTTCTTAGTTGTTATATGAAGACATTTGTATTCTGCATTTAGTAAGTTTCACCTGTACCCTTCTAAGATGCACCATAGGTGTGCCCCTCAATTACCCTCCCTCCACTCCAACCTCCCTCCCCTCCCTTCCCATATTTTTGTGTTATAGTTGGGTTATAGCCTTCATATGAAACCTTTAAATTAGCTTCATAGTAGGGCTGAGTACATTGGATACTTTTTCTTCCATTCTTGAGATACTTTGGAAGAAGAATATGTTCCAGCTCCATCCATGTAAACATGAAAGAGGTAAAGTCTCCATCTTTCTTTAAGGCTCCGTAGTATTCAGCCTGGAATAAAGCCCACTTAGTCATGGTGTATAATTTGTTTGATGTGTTGTTGGATTCTGTTGGTTAGTATCTTGTTAAAAGATTGTGCATCAATATTCATTAGTGATATTGGTCTATAGTTTTCTTTTCTTGTTGGGTCTCTCCCTAGTTTAGGGATCAAGGTGATGTTTGCTTCATAGAATGTGGTGGGTAGTATTCCTTCTTTTCTATATTTTGGAAGAGGTTTAGTAATTTAGGTACTAGTTCTTCCTTAAAGGTTTGGTAGAATTCTGACATGAAGACATCTGGTCCCAGGATTTTCTTTTTAGGGAGATGTTTCTATAGTTGATGCTATTTCAGAACTTGATATAGGCCTGTTCAACATTTCCACTGCATTCTGGCTAAGTCTTGGTAGGTGGCGTGCTTCCAAGTATTGGTCAATTTCCTTCAGATTTTCATAATTCTGAGAGTAAAGTTTCTTGTAATATTTGTTAAGGATTTTTTGAAGTTCTGTGGGGTCTGTTGTTATTTCATCTTTACCATTTCAGATTGATGAAATTAGAGATTTTATTCTTTTTTCCTGATTAGGTTCACAAAAGTTTATCTGTTTTATTGACCATTTCAAAAAAACAACTTTTTGATTTATTGATCTGTTGTATAATTCTTTTGTTTTCAATTTCATTTAATTATGCTCTAATTTTGGTTATTTCTTATCTTTTGCTCAGTTTGGGGTTGGAATGTTCTTCCTTCTCTAGTTGCTTAAGATGTCCCATTAAGTTGTTAACTTCCTCTCTTTCTGTTTTCTTGAGGAAGGCTTGCAGTGCTATAAATTTCCCTCTCAGGACTGCCTTTGCAGCATCCCAGAGGTTCTGATAATTCATGTCTTCATTGTCATTTTGTTCCAAAAATTTGGTAATTTCCTTCTTAATCCCTTCTACGACCCATCTATCCTTCAGCATAAGGTTATTTAATTTCCAAGTTTTTGTATGAGTATGCAGCTTCCTGTTGTTATTGAGTTCAACTTTTATTCCATGATGGTTGGAGAAGATGTAAGGAATAATTTCTATTCTTTTAAATTTGCTGAGGTTAGACTTGTGACCTAAGATGTGATCGAGTTTGGAGTATATTCCATGGGCTGATGAGAAGAATGTGTATTCAATTTTATTAGGATGAAATGTTCTGTAGATGTCTGTTAAATCTAGTTGTTGAATGGTTAAGTTTAAATCTAAACTTTCTTTACTTAGCTCCTTTTTGGAGGATCTATCCAACAGTGCTAAAGAAGTATTAAAATCTCCAACTACTATGGAGCTGGAGGAAATCAAATTACTCATGTCTATTAGAGTTTTTCTTATAAATTGAGGTGCATTTTGGTTGGGTACATAAATATTAATAACTGAAATCTCATCATATCAAGTAGTACCTTTAACAAATAAGAAATGTCCATCTTTATCCTTCTTTACTTTGGTTGGTTTAAAGCCTATTGTATCTGAAAATAAGATTGCAATACCTGCTTTTTTCTGTTTTCCATTTGCCCAGAATATAGATGACCATCCCTTCACCTTGAGTCTATATTTATCTTTTAAGGTAAGATGAGATTCTTGTATGCAGCAGATATCTGTCCTGAGCTTTTGTATCCAGTCAGCCAACCTATGCCTCTTTAGAGGACAATTTAAACAATTCACATTAATTGAAACCAATAGTAAATCTCTAGAAAGTCCAATGGACATTTTTAATCCTTTTATAACTGTGGAAGTTGAAATTTGATAAAAAGTTTCTGGGTGAGTTTACTTTTGTGGTGGAGGATTACGCTGGTCATTATGGAGGATAGGTCTCAGAATATCCTAGAGAGCTGGTTTAGTTATAGCAAATTTCTTCAACATGTGGGTGTCATTAAAGTATTTAATTTCTCCATCATAAATGAAACTCAGTTTAGCTGGGTACAGGATCCTGGGTTGAAAGTTATTTTGTTTTAGGAGATTAAAAGTCATTGACCATTCTCTTCTAGCTTGAAAGGTTTGATCAGAGAGATCTGCAGTTATTCTAATATTCTTCCTCTCTTACGTCTGGCTGATTTCAGAATTTTCTCCTTCATATTCACTTTAGTAAACTTAATTATGATGTGCCTGGGGGATGACTTATTCGGGTTGAATCATGCTGGGGTTCTAAAACTGTCTGCTATCGGAATTTCAGAATCTCTTGGCATGTCTGGAAAGTTCTCTTTCATAATCTCGTAAAGAAGAGTCTCTGTGCCTTGTGATGCCACACCATCGTTTTCAGGTATCCCTATAAGGCAAATACTGGTTTTCTTTGAGTTGTCCCAGAGCTGTCTGAGAGAATGATCCGTTTTTGCCTTCCATTTCTCTTCCTCTTTGGAAGTTTGGGAGCGTTCAAAAGCTTTGTCTTCCATGTCAGAAATCCTATCTTCTGCTTGCTCCATTCTGTTACTGAGGGCTTCTACTGTATTTCTCAGATCTTTGAGGGATGCAGCTTCTTGTCTCAATGTTACAAAATCTTTGGTCATTTTGTCTTTGAATCTGTTCAATTCTTGAGACATCTTTTGGGTCATATTTTGGATTACTGCTTGAAATTCTAATTCCATCTTTTCCTCCATTCTGCTGATCTTATTTGCTATTCAGACTCTGAATTTGATTTCTGACATCTCAGCCATGTGCTTATGCAAGGGATCTTGTGCTGTATCTACCTTGTCATTCCTTGGGGGAATTGATCTGCTTTGATTATTCATATTGCCAGAGTTTTTCTGTTGATTCCGCCTCATGATTATTTTTCACAGTTGCCTATGACCGTCCTCAGAGTTGGGGAGGTATCACTCCCAAATCAGACCCCACAGGATCACTCTGTTTTTGCTGGATCTTTGTAGGGAGTGACCCTGTGTAGCTCCTCTGGGACTACCCAACCCAAGGAGTTCTGGCTGTGGGAGCAGCTTGGGAGTGCGGCACACCCAGATCAAGCAGCAAGGCGTGGGATGGGGCACCCGGTGGCCTTTGTAAAGGGAGCCCATGTCTCTAGCAGTCTCTGGCTTGGAGGAGGGCTCTGGAGAGAGGGCATGGGTTGCACAGCCTTCTGAGTCCCTGACCAGATGGCCAGAGTCAGTCAGAGGCAGAGAGTGTAGGGAAGGAGGCTGATTGTATGACTCCTGGAATTCCTGGTCCGGGCAGGCAGGTGGAGGCCTGGCAGGTTCCTGGTGGAGTCCTTGGCCGGTGTGAGAAGCAGGCAGAGATCTGGCATGGGAGTCCCAGCACAGTCTCTGGCCACAGCAGGCCAGGTGGCCAACCGAGGCCCAGAAGAGTCCCTGGCTCCTGCAAGCAGAGGGCCAATTCCCAGAGGGCACAGATCAGAGCTACACAGGGGTCCCGGCAGGCGGCAGGCTGAGGCCAGGTGGGTTACAGATGGGCACTGCAAGGGAGTCCCAGCGGACTGCCTGGCCGCTGCTGGTGGCATGTCAAGGCCCAGCGGGGTGCCAATGAGGGCCAAGCGGGGATCCTGGCTGAGTGCAGTTTTTGGCTGCTATGGGCGGCACACCTGGGGCATGGATTGGAGCCGGGCGAGGGTCCCAACAGGCTGAGAGTTGAAGCTGGGCAGGGCACAAATCAGCACCGCACAGAAGACCTGGCAGACTTTCTGGCCACTGCTGGTGGCGAGCCAAGGCTCGGTGGAATTCCTGGCTGCTGTAGACGGCAGGCTGAGGCCCAGTGGGGCACAGATTTGAGCCCCTTGGGGGTCCTGGCAGCATCCCTGGCCTGGGGGCTGGTGGGGGTTCAGTCAGGCCCTGTAGTCTCTTATCTGGCAGGCCACCTGGTCTGGCAGATAGGGAGGGTGGACATTTCTCAAGTCCTCCTCCCTCTGTTTCAGCAGAGGTCAGGTTTCTGATGCATCAGGTAAGGGAGGAAGGGTGTCCTGGAAGTTCAGAATGGCAGAAAACTTTAGTTTAGTTTTTTTGCCTGAAGCTTGGTTTCTTGAAGTCACAGCTTGCCTCAAAGGTGACCTGCAGTTATCACTTCTCTCTCTCTCTTGATTGGGCTCCCAGTCTTCAGCTCAATTTGGCAGTTTCTGGAGGTTATCTTTCCTTTTGGACAGGAGCTTCTGTTGAAAGCTGCTTCCAGTTGGCCATCTTGCCCCTCCCCCGTTTTTTCCTTTTCTTTCTTGTAGGAGTTATTGATAACTTTTTTTAAAAACTTAATATTAATACTTCCCTTCTTATGGTTGCTGAGTGCTTACCTCAGGCTATTTGAATTTTTTGTTTCTTTTCTGGATTTTTTTGTCTGTTTGTTTATTTGTTTCTGATGGTCTGTTTGTGCATCTGTGTGCTTGCATGTCTGGTTGCTTTTTTATTTGTTTATTTGTTCATTTTGTTTCAACGTGTCTTGTGTTTTGCTAAATCTCAGGTTGGCTATTTTTCCCTAACTCCAATTTTTACATTCAACAAGAATAAAGGGGAGTGGGGGGTGATGGCTGACTGGAGCCAGCTTTCAACAGAAGCTCCAGTCCAGAAGGAGAGATAACAGCCAGAAAGAACCCAACAAAGCTGAAGGCTAGGAGGCGAGCTGAGAGAAGAGACAGATAATTGCACTTCTCTGTTGAGGCAAGTTGCAACTCCAAGGAAAAAAAATTTTAGGTACAGAACTCATCCCAAAGAGGACATGTGTCGGTTCCCTCCAACAAGAGAGTTGCTTGCTTGCTGTGGGATCTCTACTAGTGAGCAGTGAACTGAGGTTCTCTTCTCTCACCCCACTGGAGTGACTTGCTGGAAGCTGGGACTCCTTCTCCAGAGAGTCCCCACTATGAGCCTGGGAATTCCCTTGTCTGGCAGGAAGTTTGAACAAATATTTTCCTTGCCACCTTGAACTTCCAGTCCACCCTTTCCCCCTTGCCTGGCAGTCTAGAAGTCCAACCCCTGCAGAGACCAGAATGTCCACATTTCTTGGCTAGGACTGGGCATTGCATGGATGGCAGGAGTGCAGCTATGCTGTATCTGTGGATCCAGTAACAGTGCATAAAGGCACAGAGGGGAAAGTGTCTGACTTGGCTCTGAGAAAGTGCAACTCAGTAGCAGGCAGAGGTATCTACTCAATGGGTAGAGACTGGAGAACTGCTAAGGTGTGGGAACCCAAGTGGAGACACCTCTCGCCCAGCATCAGCATAAATACAGCAATCCTACTGGGGTCTAATTTTGAAGAGTCATCTCCCCACCTCTGTGGACTGCCAGAGGAAGCCAGAACTCACTCTATAGGGATACTAGAGCTGCAGAGCAGCAGGGGAAAGGATGCAGTGGCTGAGGGAGAAATACATTTGCTGTCTTAATATCCTTGGGTTTAGATTGAGCTCAGGTGGAACACTCCTCAGTTGCCATTGAGTACCTGAGGCAGTCAAGCTTTAGCTCCCCCTCCTGGCTGGTGACAGAGGGTAGGGGCCAGACTGAGGAGGCATTGACTTTACTTTGACTCTGGCAGGTGCAAAGCCCTGGCACATTTGCTTATTGGACAGACCTGGGCCACAGAGACTGGGTTAACAGAGACTGGCAGTGGAGTTACCAGAGACCAGTGATAAAAGACATGCAAGGTGGGGAAAGAGGCATCAGCCCCTTTGGTCCAAACCAAATGGATGGGCCATTCTGATTCCACAAAGCACCAGAGTGAGCCACACTTGAGCTGCCAGTAGACCCCTGCCATCTACTTGCTGGAGACCATTTGAACTCTCCCACTAGAGAGTGGGTGCTGATTGGGAAGATTGGTTTGGAACTCTTGAACTGGGCAAATCACCTGAGGACCCTCCAAGGTGGTACCCTTCTGTTGTAGTGGGAAGGTTTGATTTTCTTCTTCCAGTTGGTGCCTGTGGGGGGCAGGATGTCTTAGTTACACATATTTCTCCACAGCTGAGACTTCAACCCAGAGTCGCTGATTCACTAGGATTGTACAGAGATCACCTGAATATAAGACAGAGCCACCTATTCCCACCACACCAAGCAGATCTCCAGAGTCTCAGGCTGTAGTACTGTACAGGTCCTTTGAAAAGCTGTAGAGTAAAAGCTACAGTCACCAGTCCCTTTGGCAGAGGGCTGGTTAACCACAACCCCAGAAGCCCCCAATCCAATTTCACCTTATCTGCTCATCCAGCCAAACAGTTGAAAACAATCATGGGGTGGAATCAGAGGAAAAACTCTGGCAACATGAATAATCAGAGCAGATCAACTCTGCCAAGGAATGACAAAGAAGCCACACCAGAGGATCCTATTCTTAAAAATTGGCTGAGATGTCAGAAATCAAGTTTAGAATTTGGATGGCAAATAAGATTAACAGAATGGAAGTAAAGTTGGAATTAGAAATTCTAGGAATAATTCAAAAGTTGTCTCAAGAATTCAATGAATTCAAAGACAAAATCACCAAAGATATTGACACATTGAGAAAAGAAGTTCCAACCTTCCAACATAATGAGAAATATAGTACAATCCCTCATTAACAGAATGGAGCAGGCAGAAGAAAAGATTTCTGACTTTGAAGACAAAGATTTAGAATGCTCCCCAAATGCTCAAAGAGGACGAGAAGTGGAAAACAAAACAGATCATTCTCTCAGAGAGCTCAGGGATAATTCCAAGAAAACTGATATTCACCTTATAGAAATTCCTGAAGGTGATGAGGTAGCTTTGAAAGGCCCAGATGCTCTACTCCAAGAGATAATCAAGGAGAACTTCCCAAACATTACAAGAGATTCTGAAATTCAGATAGCATAGAGTTTCAGAACCACAGCATGACTCAATCCAAATAAAGCATCTCCCAGACACATTATAATTAACTTCACCAAAGTTAATATGAAAGAGAAAATACTGCGAGCAGCCAGACATAATAAAATGATAACCTACAAGGGGAAGAATATTAGAATGACTGAAGAACTCTCTGCTGAAACTTTTCAAGCCAGAGAGGATGGTCATCTCTACCTTCAACCTCATAAAACAAAACAATTTTCAACCCAAGATCCTATATCCAGCTAAACTGAGTTTAATTTATGATGGACAAATTAAATACTTTAATGACCATCACATGCTGAAGAAATTTGGCATAACTAAACCAGCTCTCCAGGATATTCTCAGACCCATCCTCCACAATTACCAGCACAATGCTTTACCACCAAAATAAACTCACTCAGAAACTTTTGATCAAATCCCAACTTCCACAGTGGTGAAGGATTAAAAATGTCTACTGGACTTTTGAAAAAGTCAACACCCAAAATTCTACCAGACTTATCACTATCCTCATTTAATGTGAATGGCTTAAATTGCCCTCTAAAGAGGCACAGGTTGGCTGACTGGATATCAGGCCAGATATCTGCTACATACAAGAATCTCATCTTATCTTAAAAGATAAATATAGACTCATTGTGAAGGGATGGTCATCTATAATTCAGGCAAGTGGAAATCAGAAAAAAGCAGGTGTTGTAATTTTATTTGCAAAGTAACATAAAAGTTTCCCATACTGTTTCTACTTGGGATAGTAATAGGCTTCTATTTTGCTTATTTTCTAATGAAGTTTTTTTTAAAAAAAAACACTGTAACCCATTTATTGCCAAGATAGAGAACTGGAGGGCAAGATAGCTTCATAAGTGCCAATTAGAAAATGCTCTAACAAGGACATCTCTTATGACATATGCCTAACTTGCTCAAGATAACACAGATTTAGATTTAAATTCAATAAGAATATATTTGACACCTACTCATGATCAATGGGATCAAGTACAGGCGATCCCAAGTGTTTCAGGAGCAATTAAAGCCACAATTTCAATTTGGTTGAGGAGAGTTAAGCTAATAAGAAGGATCACTACTTTTGTCAAAACCTTGAAGAACTCACAATTCATACCTGTGTATTACATTTTTAACAAAGGAGATTATAGAATAAAACCTAAGTAAGTAAGGAACAGTGATCACATAAATTCTAACTGTGTAACTGAGAGCAAGTCAGTTGACTTCTCTGGGCTTCAGCCTCCTCATCTGAACAACACAGTGATAATAAATAGTGATCATAGACAGTGACTCTGAGAATTTTAAAATTTATCATAACCAACATGTAGAATACTGCTTGCTGTATAGTAGCTTTTAAGTGATAGCAGAAAATATTCATATATTTTTAATTTTGCATATTGTTATTATTGAAATATTTGACAAAAGAGCTCAAAATTATGTAAGGTTACTGATAAATATCATTCAACATCATAAATAGAATACTGGAAAATAAAATATATCAATAGATAACCAAAAAAAGATAATGTGAAACAATAAAAAAAAGAAATCTACATTCTAAACAAACATTTGTAATTGTATGCTTCCAAAAATATCTCAATATCAGGATGAATACAGTAACTTATTTATTTAAAATTGATATATATTGTTTGTCAGCTCCTGGAAATGGGTTCCATAATGACAAAAACAATTGTTATTATTGTAAATCTCCAATTGTAGAAGGCAAAACATTAACTTTGAACTACTAAAGCTTACTATAATGGCTTCATATTTTGTTGAATATTTTGTGATTTTATTAAATATGAAATATTTAGTTAACTTGATAAATTAAAATTAACTTGAACATTTATCTCATTAATTTTTTTTTAGTTTTTACTATTAATAAAATAATTTAAAAGAATTCTACTAGAAATCTGTATTTTCTCTTCGCAATAATTTTTTGGATAAATTGCTAGAAGAATTTATAAAATATAAACCTATATGTGTGTATAAGTACAGACATAATTTTCAGGATATTGTTAAATATTGCATTCTTGCTTCTAGCAAAGAGGAATTTGATTTTTCTACAATCTATGTATATAAGTATGTGTATGGTCATGTGTATTTTTCAATTAAGAAAACAAAGGTGTCAAACATTCAACGAATAATGATGATTTCAGTAGTTTATGGACTTTTAATAGGCGACCAATCATGGGATTTGAAATATAATTTTACTAAGTTTCATAAAAAGCAGACATTATAGAAATACATGATTTTCTCCCTACCACATAGTATTTTTTCTTTTTGTATGTTAATCTGGAAATTCATAAAACTCTGAATTTTGACGTTTAAATTTTCATATTGTCTTCAGATCTGTTCAGCTGGGTAATGACTTTTTCTCATGAAGGCCATGAGTAACACAATTTTACCAGAGTATGTATCATATATATATAAATGTAAGTGTCTATGTATAAATATATACACATAGATATGTGTGTATGTGTGTGTGTATATATATGTATGTGTGTGTGTGTATATATATACATATATATGTGTATGTGTACATATATATACATATATATATGTATATATATATATATACATATATATATTTTAAAAAAACTATTTACTTTACTAAACAAACGTCAAAACAAACCAGGCATAAAGGAATGGAAATTTTAAGTTTGTGGATTTTTAATAAATGTTTCTTAACAATATAATTTTATAAAATTTATAGAAATAAGAACATTACATATAATAAGGTTTCCTATATAATGGGTATATGGTTGTATTTTATAAAACATTCCTATACATTCTTTCAATCTTAGTGGAAAGAAGTAGGAAAACTTTTGTCATCCTTACTTCCCATAAGTGTGTTCCCTGATGACAGTTGGTACCACAAATAATATATTTTTAGAAGTGTACATTTACAAAATTAAAATATGATGACTTTATTATTAATAAAGTTTTCTCTCCCCTCCTTCTCTCCTCTCCTCTCTTCCCCTGTCTCTCTCTTTCTCTTTCTCTCCCTCTTTTCCATCCTCCTTAATGCTGCTCTGCAGCATTCCAATAAAGATCTTCCGTACAAGCAAAAATAAATAAATAAAGTTTTCAAAGTAGTGACATTGTTCCACAAGGGGCAAGGTAGAAGCTTTGATTAGCTTTCTTGAAAAACTAATAACAACCATCCTCTAGGTATTGCATATGCACACATTCATTTTTTATGCAGACAGCTACTTTTGAGTATGTTTTTCATTGCCCTCAGAATATCTTTATTCTGAAAACTGTAGATTACAAGGTTGAGTGAGGGAGTGAGGAAGGTGTAGAACATTGCCAGGAACTTATCCTGGCCTGGAGTGTGGTATGATTTAGGTCTCATATATGTAAAAATAAAAGGTTCATAGTACATTATGACCACAATCATGTGGAAGGAACAAGTGGAAAATGACTTTTTCCATGCCTCTGCTGATTTCATTTGGAGGACAGTAAGGAGAATTTGGACATAAGCAGAGATCATGGAGAAAGGGATGAGCAGAAAAATGATGCCGCTTACATAAACTCCTCATTCATCGCGTGATGTGTCTACACAGGACAACTTCAACATGGCAGGAATTTCACAGAAAAAGTGGTCGATGACTCTGGAACCACAGAAGGAAAAGTGGAGTACGTAAGCCATGTGGACTATGGAGTTGAGGGTTCCAACAAGCCAGGTCCCTCCAGCCATGAGAACACTGACACAGTTGTCCACAAGGATTGGGTAGCACAGTGGGTGACAGATGGCTACATAGCAATCATAGGACTTTGCAGCCAGGAGATGGCACTCACCACCCAGAGGATGAGAGACAGAAATATCTGGAGCCCACAGCCTACAAATGAAATAGTTCGGCTGCCTGACAGAAAGTTAGTGAGCATGTTGGGAACAATGTTGGAAATATGTAAGATATCCATAGAGGAGAGAGGGCTGAGCAAGAAATACATTGGCGTATGGAGTCCAGAGTCCCTGTGGATAAGGAGGATCATGAGCGTGTTTTCTGTTACAGCCATAACAAAAATGATACATATATGAGAAAAAGACCAGATTTGTTTGGGAAGCAGAGAACAATCCCAGAAGAATGAAATCACTGCTGAACATTTGATTTTTATGTCCCATCATGAATTCTCCTTTTTTTACCTAAAACAAAATATTAAATAAATATGTAGAAAAAGAAGAAAAATAGCATAAACCTCAATTTCATTTACATATATCTGTGTAATAAACAGAATTAGTGATGGATAGTTTATAATTAACATCAAAAAACTCTAAGACTCTTTTTTGGAGTGGCCACACTTTACAAGATGGACATCTATTTGTTCAAATCAACAAATGGCATTCAGTATACTGAGTGAGCCTTTGGCTCCACTTGAGTCCTATAATCTTAACGAGTTCCATATACTTTACTCAAGTCCAGTCTTCTCTCAAGTGGCACCTTCTCAGGAGGCCTATTCCTGCATGCTCTTTTAAAAATCTGAACGTGCCCACTTGGACTCCAACCTTCATGGTCCTCCTTACTATTTCATTTTTATTTTTTTGCATGCTACTTTTCACCTTCTAGTATATTAAATAATAAACACATAAGTTATATTTATTATTTTGTCATTATTCACCAGAATTTTAACTTCACAAGGGACATCTTTGCTCTGTTCATTGATGTAAGCCGAATGATTAGGATAGCGCCTGGTACATAGAACAACCTCAGTGATGTTGTTGAATACATGAATGAAATGAATGGAGCATAGAACTTACTTTTTTCTCTAATGCATTGTTCAATTGGACTAATCTTATAGAAAGTGAAATGTTTGATTCTAAAGCTTTCCAAAATAATAAGCAATAAAATATTATAAAAAAACCAATATGTTTGCTATTCAAAACATTTGCATTTTAAATGTAAAAATAAAATCTTTATTTTACTTTTGCCTGTTTTTTTAACTTGTAGAAATTAAGTCATACTTTATTATTACTATAGGTGGGGAATCATTGGTATTAATATTGCTTGTATTTTGATAGTAGATATTAAATGTTTACCTTATAATTATTTGTGCATCTTCCATATGTCTGATATTTCTCTCAACATAAATAGATAAATACATCTATATATGAACACACATATTAATATATAAATGGTAAAATTTACGAATGCTTCAGTTCAGGTTTCTGTCTTTCAATAAATGATATGATTATCAAAACCAAACAATAAACATAAAAATTATTTTCCTTCTTATGAACAACTAGTCATATGTTTGAATAAAATTAGCTTAGAAATCATGTCTTTTCCAGCAGCATGGATGGAACAGGATGCCATCATCTTAAGTGAAGTAACTCAGAAACAGAAATTCAAATACTGAATGTTGTTACTTGTAAGTGAGAGCTAAATACTATGTACACAGGGACACCGGGCAGAGGGCAAAATAGTCAACATTGGAAACTCAGAAGGGAGGGAACCTCGGAGCACTCACAAATGGGAAATCACTTAATGGGCACAATGCACATTTTTCAGATGATGAGTACAGTAAAAACCCAAGCTTCACCACTGTGCAATATATCCTTATGACAAAATTTCAGTTGTGCCTTTTACATTTATAAAAATAAAAATGAGCTTAGATTTTTCACTTTTGTAAAAAAAATGTAGTAGTCATGTCACTAATTAAATATAGACGATTTTTGTGAATGTCAAGAGTCTTCATTACGATATAAAGCAATCACTTAATCCTATTTTAATTCCTTGAATAGTAACAGTGGCTTGCTGTGATTTCAAAGATTTTAAAAGTTCAGCTTCCAAATAAAGCTTGCAGATTTTTATGTGATTTGTCTTCACTGTGTTGACTGTTTTGACCCATGTCTCCATAAAATTTGATGGAAGACATAGAGCTCATTTTGTCTACTAATATCTATATTTTCTCTTCAGATATTAGAAGAAACCCATAATTTATTTCTTATCTCCCTTAACATGTTCCTTGATTTGTATGTCCCATCATGAACTCTCCTTTTTTACCTAAAACAAAATAATAAATAAATATGTAGAAAAAGAAGAAAAATAGTGTAAATCTCAATTTCATTTACATATATCTGTGTAATAAACAGAATTAGTGATGGATATTTTATAATTGACATCAAAAAAACTCTAATTCCTTATATCCACTAATACCTTATATCACAGGTTTCTTCTAATACCTTATATCTACTCCCCTGTGGTACCTGAAATTTCTACAACCTTATTTGATGACTTTTTGCCTAGTCTATCAGGGTTCTGAAACATACTTGTATAATGCTGGAATAATTAATGAAAGGATATTTTCTATGCCATCCAGGAGAATTTGGACATTGAATGAAATCTATACTTCAAGAATGTTCATGTACTGAGCGTCTTACTTTATGTTTAAAGGTGGAGAAAATGTGTCATGCATCCTATAGCCTCTTTCACATATATGCCACTCTTTTTCAAGGCAAAGTCCTTTTTTCACCCATCTAGTTGTAATATACCTTGGCAATCAATCTAAATGATGGAGGAAAATGTAACATACACTTTACACCCATATCACTTCTATAAAATTAGAGGTTAATTAGAGACATGCCATCACATGATTTTAAGGCTTATGTATGTTTTTCAAAGGTTCATTGGATCTCTAGTTTTTAGAAAATTATTATGATACTTTCAAAACATCTATGTCTTTATACAAACTTAAAGTTTTCCCATTTGGAAGAAGCAATCAATCAATTTAGTCCAAAATTTAACTGGTGTGCATTATTATCCACATAAATTATTTGAGCTTAAAATAGCCACTTTAATTTGAGGAAACACAAATTATGGTTATGGGGAAAGAAATACAGAATAACACCAGCATCAATCCTGTAGATCATGTCATACAAGAACATTTAATATAAAGAAAGAAGTAGACCATAATTTTTTTTTCAGACACATCAGCTGTATATGATTAAATGTTTGTGGGAGAGGTGAGAGAGTGTATGAGATTTCTCTCCTCATCTAAAAATATCTTCATTTAGGAGCAATAATTTAGGTTTCCTGAATGGTTTAGTCAATTAGTTCAATTAAATTTGTATAAATAGCCAAATTATATAAATTTTTTCCAGTGGAGCTACTTTGGACTTAATGTATTTAATCCCATTAGTAAATCAAGCTGATCCTAACTGGTAACTATGAAGGCGGCACCTATAGCTCAAAGGAGTAGGGCACTGGCCCCATATACCAGAGGTAGCAAGTTCAAACCCAGACCTGGCCAAAAATTAACTGGTAATTATGCAAATATTTCATTGAATTCACCCCTGCCTTGAAATCATTTACCACCTATAGACACTGTCATATCACAGGCCTATGTTGTGCTCTTCACTCATTGGCTCATTGATATACTCCAATACTTTTTATTATTTTATATTTATCAAAGTTCTTAAAATATACTACATAGTCATTAACTTAGACTTAATTCAACTAAAAAGTACATTTTCATTTATCTACAAAGTCTTTCCTTATACAGATAAAGCATATAGCATGTTTCTTTAAATTTTGTTTCCTCTAGACATCAATTGTTCATTAATATTCATATGATGCACATTCATATATTAGGCAGTCATTTATTTGTTCCTACATTATTTCTTTACATTAAATTTTTGACCGCAAGACAAGTGAAAGACAAAAAAAAATCACTAAGTAATTTCTGTGTGAAAAAATATTTAAATTGAAAAGTATTTGAAATGAAAACACTAGAGAATATTAAGTAAACATATTTATATTTTATGCAATATGAGAATTGCATTCTTATTTTTTGAACTTTTCATAAACCTGTGATGTGTATAATTTGCTTGATATAATAATTATAACCCCTATTATAAAAACTTCAAATATTGAACTTACTAGATGGGTAACTAATTGAGTTAAAAAAAATTGTTACTGGTTATTCACTCAACTACAGTGCAATTTCATGGGAAAGGTAAAAGTCAAATTAAATTGCCCTAAGTATAAGTAGGATAAAATCATTACTTCGTTTAAAGTAATTGATGTGGAATGTGGGTACCAAATTTGTATAATAGTGTCACCATGACAAGGAATTGGTGTGCTATTGGCTCAAATAATTAAAGAAATAGCAATAGAAACTATTTCCTAGTGTTTTAAAGAGATAAATAGTAAAATTGAATACAAATACAGTTTCCTAAAAATATTTTATTTTGCATCTTTTCTGTGAACAAATCATCAGATATAAAGTTATATCTGAAATGAATTTCTGTTAAATCAGGAAGAGAGCAGTGACTACCTCATGGGATTATTTTGGAGACTAGATGAGACACATTAAACATCCCCCAGAGAAAGAGAGTAAAAGAGATAAGGTGAGAACAGAGTCTAACATACTCAGAAACAATGATTATTATTGTTGGTATTATTACAAAATTACTGCATTAGTATTTCCATAATTACTGTAATTATCTTACTCTCATTATTCCTTCTGTATTTCTTAGGTATACATTCAAGATATTATAGACAATGGATAAAGAGAGGGAAAAATGAGGAGAGAAATGGAGAGAAAGAGAAATGGGGATAGTGAGAAAGATATTCAGGAAGTAATAGAATATAAACTAAGATAAAGCATAGTGAAACTTTATAAAGGGGATCAGAAGTACAAAATTGGTTCATTATGCTCTTTGGGGAAGAAACTCACCACAGTGAGTAAGAATATAGTTGGGCTCTTCACCCATGTGCACGCATGAAGCTGTGTTAAAGAAAAAAGTGATGCTCTGAAATCTGTAAACTGAACTACTTAAGAGAAGTCATTTGAGGGTGCACCTCTGGCTCAAAGGAGTAGGGCGCCAGCCACATATGCCGGAGGTGGCAGGTTCAAACCCAGCCCTGGCCAAAACTGTATAAAAAAAAAAAAAAGAAAGTAGTCATTTGATGTTTTGATTCACCCTTTTTGGCCCTTTTAACTTTTCAACTCCACAGAATCATTGCAGAGTGACCATATGTCTGCCCTTTGTTGCTACCACCCCTCTTTATCATCATGTCTGACACTAAATTGCTCAAGTCCCCTACACAATACCACCATGTAAGATTGGCCAAGTCAGAAATCAGAAAACCATTCTTGATTTCTTTATCTTGCCAGCTTTTGCACACATATCACCTTCTTCTACATGCTCTGCCTCTGTAAATGCCCTTTATGAGTTCTTCCTTCTCATCTACTATGTTCCGTTTGTGGCCACACAGGCTCTAAAGCTTCTATTTTACCCTGCTTTTCAATTGAACAGAACTTGTGTAGACTCAGCACCATCCACATATAATCATATACTATTTATCAATTCTTGAACCCAGAAGGGTATGGCCCATAGTTCAATTCTGGACAATCACAACACATGAGTGGTGGGGAGGAAGGACACATAACTTTCTTGCTTCCTTCACCATAATTTTTGTTTGTGAATTGATATGGGGATTCATGTTCCTGATATCATCTCAGAACAGTTTCTCAGAGACCAAATCAAGAGATTCAGGAACAGAAACCTGGGAGCCACCGGGTCATTTCCTATTGATCATGAGTTATAAAAGCTGTTCCAGTCTGCCAAAATCAACACTTGCTTCCTGTGGACAAAGTTAAAAATGATCTTTGTATGCGTCATGATGTTGGTATAAGAAAATAATTTTATGGACAGGACCTCAAAAGCCCAGGCCAAAAAAGAAAAACCACACTCACAAATGGGATTATGTTAAACTAAAAGGATTCTTCACAGCAAGGCAAAAAAATCAACAGAGTAAAAAGGCAACCTGTAGAATGGAAGAAAATATTTGCAAAGTATCTGACAAGAGATTACTATATAAGATATGCAAGGAACTCAAACAACTAAATAGCAAAAAATAAAAATAATAATTTGATTGAAAACTGGGCAATGATCTATAAAGACATTTCTCAAGGGAAAAAAGACATGCAACATATCGAAGTATATGAAATAATGTTCAGCATCACTAATCATCAGGGAAATCCAAATCCAAACCACAGTGATGTATCTTCTCACTCTAGCTTGAATGGTTATTATCAAAAAAGACAAAAAAAAAAAAAAAAAAAAAACAAGTGCAGGGACAAGGGAACTCTAATATGCTACAGATGGAAATGTAAATTAATGCAGTTATTGTAAAAGACAGTATGGAGTGTCCTCAAAAAGCTAAAACTAGATCTACCACTTGACCCATAATTCTACTACTGGGTATGTAGCCAAAGGAAAGAAAATTAGCATATCTAAGAGATATGGGCACCTTGGTGTTTACTGCAACAGTGTTCACAACAGCCCAGATATGGTATCAACGTAACTGTCCATCAATGGACAAAGAGAAAAAGAAAATGTGCTATGTATCCTCAACAGGACACTACTCTGCCACAAAAAAAGAAATGAAATCTTGTTATTTGTGACAATAAGGATGAATCTGGGAACCAGTATGTTAAATAAAAAAAGCCAGGCAGAAAGGGCAGCACCTGTGGCTCAGTGGGTAGGGTACCGGCCCCATATACTGAGGATGGCCGGTTTGAACCCAGCCCCAGCCAAAATGCAATAGTGGTGGGCACCTGTATTGGCAGAGACGGGGCCTCCAGCTACTCAGGAGGGTGAGGCAAGAGAATCGCCTAAGCCCAAGAGCTGGAGGTTGCTGTGAGCTGTGACGCCATAGCACTCTACCAAGGGCAACAAAGTGAGACTCTGTCTCTAAAAAATTAAAAAGCCAGGCAGAAAGATAAATGGTCTCACTCATATTCGAAGCCAAAAAAGTAGAAAGTAGAATGGTGATTGCTAGAACTGGGAGAGGGAGGGAGAAGTGGGACATACAGAGAGCCTGCACAGTGAGAACAAAGCTACAGTAGAATGGAGGAATACATTCTGGAGTTCTATAACACCCTGGGGGGAACAACAGTTGACCATAATTTATTGTATACTTCCCAATAGCTGGAAGAGAGGATTTTGAATGTTCTGAACACACACATACACAAAGGATAAATGTTTGTGGTCATGGATATGATAATTACACTGATTTGATTATACACATTGTTTTATATTGAAGTATCACTCTTTACCCCATAAATATACACAATTATTATATGTCAATTAATAAAAAAATTTTTTTGAGACAGAGTCTCACTGGGCAAAGTATCTTGGCCTTGTAGCTCACAGCAACCTCAAACTTTTGGGCTTAACCAATTCTCTTGCCTCAATCGCCTGAGAAGCTGGGACTACAGGTGCCTGCCACAATGCCTGGGTAGTTTTTCTATTTTTGACAGAGACGAGGCCTCGCTCTTGCTCAGGCTGGTCTCGAACTCCTGAGCTCAAGTAATTCACCTGCCTCAGCCTCCCAGAGACTACAATCATGAGCCACCATATTCATCCTAAAATTTTTTAATAAAGCGAATTATTTGTTTACATTCCTTCTTACCAGGTCTCCTTTACTGGTAACAGAATTCTCTCTTATTATGCACTCAAAAACTCCTACTGGTGGTGTTAAAAAACTATTTTCTCATCATAGTAAAGGCATTAAAAGCAAAATCTCAGGTGCTTTTGAGAAGCTAGAAAAATGTTTTAAGCAGCAGTTAGAAAGTTATTTGTTAACCTTGTCACCTGTTCTACCATTGAAAGCATAGCAAAGTCCAGCAAATGGGAGACAAAGCCAAGTTAGAGTCAGCAAAGATGAGGAAATAAAATAGATGTCACCCAAGTCTCACTCTCAAAAACCCTGCAGGACTGAAAACATCATCGAGGTTTGTGCTTAAATGGAAGCATCTGTAGTCACAGATGTAGAGTGTTAGCCTCACAAGGAAATGACTCCATGGCTCAAATCTGCTCAAGCATTTTCCCTTTAGACTTCTTCAGAAAACGGAGGCCACCTTGTTTGTCATAAAGAATCCAGCTAAGTTTGCTCCCATTCAAGTCTATTATTGAAATATCCTCAATTCAGTGACATTTGATTAATGTTGGGAACAATAAAGAGATCAAAAACTCTACCTTAGCAGTAGATGTTGACTGTCAATGTTTTCTCATGGAAATGGCTAGATGCCAACTATGTTTTTGAAACACCAGTATCAGTAAAGGAAACCTACGTCCGGTTGATACTATTCTGAATTCTATACCTGTAACTCACTCTAGATCATTGAGATTGCATTAGTAGGATTTAAGCTAAAGCTTCTTTATATAACTTTAAAATTGCAATTTCCCTGACAGATCAAACTGGCAATGAGGATTGTGGACAAGGAGAGAAACTTCATATTCAAGGGCAATGTCAAAGTTTAAAAAGCACAGTGAAGAAACAGAATTTCTTTAGAGACCAACAAACATCAGGGGCATTTAACAAGTGGACCAACAAAACTTCTTTACTGGCAACAGGGAAACTCTTTACTAGCCACATTAATCAATGATTTTAATATTATTGCTTTTTAATACAGTAAATTTCAACTGGATGTATAATAATTTAGTCAACTGTTACCTTGCTTGTTACATTTAGATTACTTCTTAGTTTTTGTTAGTAAAAATAATGTAGTAAATGCTCTCAAGTTGCTAATATTTTGCATTGAAATCAAAACTAAAATTTTTTGTTAAAGCTAATAAGTTTATATTTCTCTTATGCTACTTCAAATAATTTCAAATGGTACTTCATTTTTCACTTATCCAAATAAAATTCAACTATTAAAGTAATTTTAGTAATTTCTGAAACTCTAGCCTACTACCAGCACATATTAATGTTATTACTTTTTAAAAGTCACTTTAGTGGCTCGGCACCTGTAGCTCAAGCAGCTAAGGCGTCAGCCACATACACCAGAGCTGTCGGGTTCAAATCCAGCCCAGGTCTGCCAAGCAACAATGACAACTACAACCAAAAAAAAAAAAAAAATAGCCAGGCGTCATAGTGGGCACCAGCTACTTGGGAGGCTGAGGCAAGAGAATCATTTAAGCCCAGGAGTTGGAGGTTACTGTGAGCTGTGATGCCACAGCATTCTACCCAGGGCAACAGCTTGAAGCTCTGTCTCAAAAAACAAAACAAACAAACAAAACAAACAGAATAACTGTGGCAAAAAATCAATTGAGCCTAAGAGTTGGAGGTTGCTGTAAGCTGTGATGCCACACTACTCTACCCAGGGTGACAGCTTGAGGCTCTGTCTCAAAAACAAAAACAAAAACAAAAAAAAAACAGAATAACTGTGGCAAAAAATCACTTGAGCCTAAGAGTTGAAGGTTGCTGTGAGCTGTGATGCTACGATACTCTACCCAAGGCAACAGCTTGAGGCTCTGTCTCCAAAAAAAAAAAAAAAAAAAAAAATTTACTTTAGTGCCGTATACATACAAATACATTAAAATGCCACCAATCAGAATTTACAATAGGAAAGTATTAATGAGAAATGACTAAATTAAGCAAATAATTTACTCTGGAAAGAGATAAGCTAGTGAAGCAGCCCATAATAACAGTTTGCTGCCCTTAACACTTTCACTAGATTTTACATTCAGTGAGTCTTACATCTACTATAATTCTAGTATAGTTTACTCAAGAAGCTTAAATGTTTAGCACTAGCTTTTTTTTTCCTTTTTTTTGGGAGGGGGTTTGGAGACAGAGTCTCACTCTGTTGTTCCAGTTAGAATGCCAAACTGTCAGCGTAAGCTCACTGTAACTTCAAACTTCTTAGCTTAAGATATCCTCCTGCCACAGCTTCCCAAGTAGCTATGTTTACAGACACATGCCACACTGCCTGATAATTTTTAAAATTTCTCTTGTAGACACAAGGTCACACTCTGTTTATTAGGCTAGTCTTGAATTCCTGGCCTCAAGTGATTCCCCCCACTTTGACATCCAAAATGCTAGGATACAAGATAAGCCAACATACCTGGCAGCACCCATTTTCACTGGATAGAAACAGAAAATATTACAATATTATAACAGCAATTCAATTAATTTTCTGCCAGTAAATTCTCTCCATATAAATATACTTGACTCCTAATTCCAGATTATTCTTACTCAAATACAGTTTTGAGTTTGCAGGCACTCTGCTGGATCAAATTCTCTAAATTTAAAAATAATCCATAAAACTTACTGACTTTTACTTCCCATTTCTAGTGAACCTGAAGTATTTGTATTTATATACATGCATTAGTCTTGCATCTTTGTCATAATTTGTGTCCCTTCTTCCCCACAGTCTTCCCTGCATTTCTGAGGGTTTCACGGTCTCCATTCGCCAAGACCTTACTGTACATCTTTCCTCCACGGAGACGTCCTGCTCTCTGAGCCAGGCCGAGTCTCACCCACTCAGGGCCACACAGCTCCGTCAGGACGTGTTTAGTCCGCCACTGAGCTGCTCATGTGCTCATGACTCTGCCCCTTCCCGGTACCAGAGGCGGTGCAGGCGTGGCCTAGCGGACCATGATCAAGACCTGCACCTCCTTCCGGAACAGACCCCCGACATCCCTCAAAGCCCTTACCTCCCACCACCATTGACTTTTGACCTTACCAGTTTTGCTCCACACGGGACTCTCTAGCCAGGACTGTCCACATTTAACACGCTGCCTCACACCCTCCTCTCTCAGGGTCCCTGCCTGCTGCTCATGCCATTCAGATGTGCGCCAAGTGTCACCTCCTTGACAGTGACCGAGAGGGATACAAAGTTTGGAGGCAGCAAGGAAAAGCCTGGAAGATACTTACACAGAATGATGTCCTGCCCCATGTGTGTACTGAAAGAGAAACACCTGCCCTTTGACAGGGCAGTGTGAGGAGCCGCCTCTCCAGGGGACAGTCTGAGAAGAAAGGAAGAAAACACATAGAAACAGCTGGTGGGAAGGTGGGGTAGAGGGGTGCTAAGGACAGACCAGCCCTTCCCTCAGGTGCCCGGAAGAGGCCAATCTCCTGGAGACAGAGTGTAGAAGAAGGGTCTCTGCAGGCTGGGGAGGGTGCTGAGGAGGAGCATAAAGATGGACAGGTAAATTTGATCCTGCAACTCCTCTGCTAGGTATATATCTAGAAGACCAAAAATCACATTATAACAAAGATATTTGCACCAGAATGTTTACTTCAGCCCAATCAGGCTGCCTATCAGGCTGCCTTGATGACTGCTTCAGCAAGGTTGTGAGGAAAGCAAAGTCAGTATTCCAGAAACACTATTTCATGCCTTTTTCCACTGTTAGTAACAGCTCTTCCTTCATGGAGGAAACGGATTCTAATCCTAAATGTGGAAATAAAGGGAAAGGAAAGACATGGAGAAGCAGGGAAAGTGGTACCCGGCTCAGTCATTTCTGAAGTCCCTCACTTGGTCACTAGAAAAGGATAGGACACAGGGTAGGTGACAGAGTGGGATGTGCATTACAGACAGTGCTGCCTGGGTCTGTATGTCCCGTGAGACTTCTTGCATTCCTTCTTACTGATTTTTTGGTATTTGAGGGATTTTTGTTGGTTTGTTTTTAATCCTGTGTGCAATAATACATTGTAGAGAACATAGATTGGTATCTACCAAAGCACAGGCCTTCAAATAAATAGTATTGGTTGTTTCTCTCTGTGCTGTTTTGTGAGCTGTCTTCTGAGCTTTCTTCCTCAGCAATGGGATGTGCTTGATACATTTCTGTACACCTTTATTTTATACAGTTTTTCTTCAACAGTGGCAGGATTTACTGTAGTGCTGAACCAAAAGTACCCTTTTCCTTTATTCTGAGAAAATTCTACATCATATGGGTGCTGTGCCTTTTGATTTTCTTAGTTGTTTTGTTTTTTTTTTTCCTGACCTGAAGTTACAGTTACAAAATCAGTCAGACTTGGTGGGCTGAAGGAAACAATGTATGGCAAAAGTGAACCTCTGGTTGAGAATTTGTCCAGAGTACCTGTTACTGATTACGAGCCATTTTCTTGTACTCCCTGACTATTTCATTCCTGTACTTACAAGGACATAATTCCCTCCACAATATCTTCAAAGGAAATGAAATATCTAGCTGTAAGCAATTGTTGTAAGCAATATTATTCCCAAGTTTTATATGTTTACTTTAAATCAAAGTTAGTATGTTTGTATCATTTTTTAAAAAACCTAAAACAAGGGTGGATGGGTATTCTGGGGAGAAGATAATTCAAGGGAAAAATGTTACAATTAAGGCCTGGTGCAGTGGCTCACTTCTATAATCCTAGAACTCAGGGAATCCAAGGAACATGGATTGCTTGAACTCAGGAGTTCAAGACCAATGTGAGGAAGTGTGAGACCCCATCTCTAAAATATAGCCAGGCAGGATACTGAATCAAGAGGATCATTTAAGCCCCAGAATTTGAGGTTGCTGTGAGCTATGATGCCATGGTACTCTACCAAGGGTGACTGAGTGAGACTGTCTCAAAACAACAGCAAAAATCACAACAAAAAAGACCTTACAAAAAAACTTTTTCCACATTTTCTTGTAGGATTTTTATCATTTCATGTCTTAGATTTAAATCTTTTATCCATCCTGAGTCGATTTTTGTAAGGGGTGAAAGGAGTTTCAGTCTTTTACATGTGGTTATCCAGTTCTCCCAGCACCATTTGTTTGTTGAATAGGGATTCTTTTTCCCAGTGTTGCTTTTGTTTCGTTTATCAAAACTCAGATGGCTATAAGAGACTGGTTTCATCTTTTGGTTTCCTATTCAGTTCCATATGTCTATGTCTCTAGTTTTGTGCCAATATCATGCTGTTTTGATCACTGTGGACTGGCAATATATTTGAAGTCTGGTAGAGTGATGCCTCCAGCTTTGTTTCTATTACTAAAGATTGCCTTGACTATGTGTTTTTTCTTGGTTTATACAAAATAAATATTTTTTCAAGTTCTTCAAAATATGCTGTTCATATTTTAATTGGGGATTTTATTAAATCTATAAGATTTCCCTGGTAGTATAGATACTTTAAAAATGCTAATTCATCCCCACAAAGAGCATGGCATGTTCTTCCATTTGTTAATGACTTCAACTATTTCTTTTCTCAGGGTTTCATAATTCTCTTTGTAGAGGTCCTTCACCTCTTTTTTTAGGTATATTCCTATATATTTCATTTCCTTTGAAGCTATTGTGAAGGGAATTATGTCCTTGATTTGCTTCTCAACCTGGCTGTTATTTGCATACAGGAAGTCTACTGCTTTGTGGATGTCGATTTTATATCCCACAACATTACTATGTTTCTTGATCACTTTTAGGAGTCTTGTGGTTGAGTCTCTGGGGTTTCGTAAATATAAGATCATTGGCAATGATCATTGGCGAGATTTTGACCCCCACAGCCCTGATATGGGTGCCCTTTCCATATTCCTATGTTGAATATTAGTGGTGATAGTGGAGATCCATATCTACTTCCAATTCTAAGTGAAAAAGGTTTGATTTTTACTCCATTCAGTAAGATATTGGCTGTGAAGTTGTCATAGATTAAGAAATGAAATGTGCCACCTATGCCTATACTCTTCACTGTTCTAATTAGAAAAGGATGCTAGATATTATTGAATGCTTTTTCTGCATCTTTTGAGAGGATCATATGGTCCATGTTTTTTTGCTTCTGCTGTACAGTGAATAACATTTGTGGACTTGCATATGTTAAACCAGCCTTGCATCCCTGCAATGAAACGTACTTGATCATGATGTGACTTTTTTGATGATAAGTTGTTATCTATTGCCTAGAATTTTGTTGAGAATTTTTGCATCTATATTCATTAGTGCAATTGGTCTGAAGTTCTCCTTTTTAGTTGTGTCTTTTCCTGGTTTTAGTACCAGGGTAATGTTTGCTTCATAGAACTTGTGGAGGAAAATTCTTTCCTCCTCAAAATTTGTAATAATTTCTGCAGTATGGGAATAAGTTCTTTGAAGGTTTGATAGAATTCTGGTGTGAATCCATCAGGACCAGGGCATTTTTCGGTTGAGAACTTTTTTATTGTTGCTTTGATCTCAGTGCTTGAAATTGATCTGTTCAAGAGATCTGTTTCTTCTTGCTTAAGTCTAGAGAGAGGGTGTGATTCCAAATATTGATCCATTTCCTTCACATTGTCAAATTTCTGGGCATAGAGTTTATGGTAGTATTCAGAGATAATCTCTTGTATCTCTGTGGCATCTCTTGCTATTTCCCCTTTATCATTTCTGATTGAGGTTACTAGAGATTTTACTTTTCTATTTCTAGTTAGTCTGCCCAAAGGTTTATTGATTTTATTCATTTTCTCAAAAAACCAATTCCCTATTTCATTAATATTCTGAATGATTCTTTTGTTTTCAATTTCATTGATCTCTGATTTAATTTTGGTTATTTCTTTTCTTGTGCTGGGTTTAGGCTTAGATTGTTTTTCTTTTCCCAATTCCCTAAGATGGCTTGTGAGTTTGTTGATGCACTTTCTTTCTGTTTCTCGAATGTTGGCATCTAAAGCGATAAATTTTCCTCTCAGAACTGCTTTTGCAGTATCCCACAGGTTTTGGTAGCTTGTGTCTTCATTGTTGTTATGCTCAAGGAAATTAATGATTTCCTCTTTTATTTCTTCCTGCAGCCAAGTGTCATTCAGCATAAGGTTGTTTAATTTCCATGCTTTTGTGTGGAGTTGAATGTTTTTATTAGAGTTGAATTACACCTTTAGTGACTTGTGGTCTGAGAAGATATAAGGTAAAATTTCAATTCTTGTGATTCTGTTAAGGTTTATTTTGTGTCCTAGGATATGACCAATTTGGAAAATGTTCCATGGGGTGATGAGATGAATTTATATTCTTTATCTTTGGGATGGAGAGTTCTATATATGTCTATGAAGCACAGTTGTTCTAGGGTCTCATTTAAGTCCATTACATCCTTGTTTAATTTCTGTTTAGAGGATTTGTCCAGCTCTGTAAGAGGAGTTTTAAAGTCCCCTGTTGTTATGGTGTTATAGGATATCATATTGCTTGGACTGAGTAAGGTCTGTTTCAAGAATCTGGGAGCATTTAAGTTGGGTGCATAAATATGTAAAATTGAAATGTCTTCTTGTTGTATTTTTCCCCTCAGCAATATAAAGTGACCATCTTTCTCTTTTCTGAGTTTAGTTGCTTTAAATCCACATGTATCTGAAAATAATATTGCAACCTCTCTTTTCTTCTGGATTCCATTTGCCTGAAAAATTGTCTTCCAGCTCTTAACTATTGAGTTTTAACTTCTCTTTTGAAGAAAGGTGTGTTTCCTGCCAACAAAAAATGAATGACTTATGTTTTTTAATCCCATCAGCCAATCTGTGCCACTTCAGTGGAGAATTCAAGAGATTAACATTTATTGAAGATAATGGATAAGTGTGGTAGCATTCTATTCATCTTATTTTGTGAAAGTCAATTGCTTAGTTTTGTCTTTTGCATCCTTGTGCAATCTAGGTTCTGTCCTTTAATTTCTGGATGCTTACTTTTCTAGTAGCCAATTGTGATGGTCAGTGTGTAGATCAGGTTGAAGTATTTCCTGTAGAGCTTGTCTTGTGCAAATTTCCTCAATGTTTATATATCAGTAAAAGATTAGAATTTTTCCTCAATTTTAAAGCTTAGCTTAGTAGCATATAGAATTCTGGTCTGGACATTGTTCTGTTTAAGTAGATTAAAAGGAGATGACCATTGTTTTCTGACTTGAAAATTTTCATTAGAGAAGTCTGTGGTCACCCTTATGGATTTGCCCCTGTAGGTCAATTGGTGCTTACTCCTGGCAGCTTGGACAATCTTTTCTTTTGTCTTGATTTTGGACAGGTTCATCAAAATGTGTCCTGGAGAAGCTCTATTTGAGTTGAAGTGGCCTGGAGTTTGATATCCCTCCAAAAGGTGTGTGTCAGAATCTTTGGTGATATTTGGGAAATTTTCATTTATAATATTCTCTAGAATGGCTTCCATTCCTCTGGGGCATTCTTCCTCCCTTCTGGGATACTTATAACTCGTATGTTTGAATGTTTCATAAAGTCCCATAATTCTGTCTGTGAATGTTCTGCTTTCTGTCTCTTCTT
>CAUYON010051404.1:0-64307 GCA_963573935.1 Arctocebus calabarensis | reverse complement strand
CGAGTAGCTGGGACTACAGGCGCCTGCCACAGCGCCCGGCTATTTTTTTGTTTTGCAGTTCGGCCGAGGCCGGGCTTGAACCCGCCACCTTCGGTATATGGGGCCGGCGCCCTACTCGCTGAGCCACAGGAGCCGCCCTCCTTGTTTTATTTTCAATCTACGGAATACTGCATAAGAATTTAGACTGTGAGACAGGTGTGTGCACAAGCAACTGCCATGACGAGCTTGTTGTTTAAAGAAAGGCAAATTTGCCCTACATAGTAAGAGGATTTAGGCTAGACTTTGTGCTTGCTACATACATTGAACACAATGCGGTACCCAAGAAGTTGAGAAATTCTTGAAAAGGCAAGAAGCTAATGGTAACAGTGCCCATGACTCCTTCACATTGAAGTTGAGAAAACCTTCTAGGACTTTAAGATTTAGGTGTAATTTTATAGGATGACATTTCTCCAAGCGATTTTCTGAAAAAACAAACAAATAACCCTCCCCCTACACACACACAAGCACACATGTGCTTTATCACGTCAATATGTGGTGTGGTTTGGTGTATGTGGTGTGGTTTGTGTGTCTGTGTGTATGCTTTGGGCAGACAAAATTAGACATTTTAGATGCAATTACACATGTCTGTTTTATTTTGTTTTACCACCATTTTCCCTTGCATTTATAAATACACATGAATTCCCAAAAGGAAATTGGAATTTGGAAGATTCTTTCAAATTGTCCTCGGAGATGATTACATGATTACTAACAGATGAGACCCAATTAGGAAAGTCGTGATCGGGAAAAGTAAACAACGGGTCACATTTTCAATTTAGGAGGTAATGTTTATAATTTTAAGGATATCAGGAGAAACTTCTACAAAGTAGGGTCTAGCAAAACATCATAAGAAGCAGAAAACAGTGGAAAATCCAAACTTTGTATAGACTTATTCTTCATGAACTGTTAGTTTGTACTACTTTATCCGATTTAATGAAAATAAAGGTGAAGGGCATGGAAAAAAATGACATGAAGACAATGTTGTAAGTTCTTCAGTCAGTTGATGAAGGCACAAGTCCCAGTGTCTACACATTAGTGTTTCAGTAGGACGTAAGATTTCATCTACCTCCTCCTGCCAGATTTTCTGTCATACTTCTACATTCCCTGTATAGCTACCTGATACATCTGAGGCAAGAGTATTTTATAGGGGAAAGAAAAGGTGGAAGGGGAAACACTTTTAAGCAGTAGAAAAATAAAAATTTTGATGTAGTCTGGATTCCCATGTAAATTATCAAAAATACCCAGGCAATAGTCTGTAAGTGGATATTAATGGTGATTATATTTGAACACTACCATACAATTTAAAAATACTTGGATTATTCTGTGGATTTTGATATAATGTCTCAAATATATTTTCAATTCTCAAATATATTTTCTCCTTTCTCAGTCATCATTGCTATAATTTGACTTATCATGTATGCATTATTTCTATTTTAACGAACCCCTCTTTAAGGTATCGTTTTTTTGTTTTGTTTTGTTTTGTTTTGTTTGTTTGTTTGCATTTTTGGCTGGGGTTGGGTTTGAACCCGCCACCTCTGGCATATGAGGCCTGTACCCTACTCCTTTGAGCCACAGGCAATGCCCCAAAGGTATCGGTTTTTACCCTACTTTGTTTTGTTTTATTTAATTATGAACACCACTGAAAATCTGATATAAATGGTAGCCATTCACATAAATATTTCATATGATGTTACTTTCAAATTGAATAATATGAGCCATATGAAGCTTATTCATCTTTTCTCAAGTTGAACGTTACTATGCTAAGAGATAGACATTCGTGTTTTAGGAAAATAAGAAGTAAATTAACAGGAATAGAAGATTTAAGAGAATTTCCCAATTGTTACGCTGTTCTTTCTGCACTGCCTTTGACTTCCTCTTCTTTTATTTACCTCCTTTCTGTCACCTTTCAATTTGGATCATTATATAAAGACTTCAAAAAAAGAGAAATTAAGTTTTATCTGAGAAAGTTATACCATGTGCTTCAATTGTAGGTAGCACGTTGACTTTCACTGCTCCATCTTCCTATAGAATAGAAATATATTCTAGAGGCCTTGGAAAAAATTTCAGAAGTTGCCACAGAATAGCTGTATTTCACTTTGTTTATACTTAGAATGAAGACTTCTCAATGCTTATTTCTGTGTATGCAGCTGACTGGTCAGAATCAACACCAACCTTTATACTGCTAACGCAAAGCACGTGCACAGTAAGAGCACATGAGTCACCCTTACACTCTCTCCAAACTATTCAAAGTCTAAGCCCCAATTTGACTGAAATACATATACAGAAAATGCGAATGTCAACAAAGATTGGAGGATGTCTGGCATATTTTGGAGGGGAGACGCAGGGAATTTGTAATCAGACCTATCCAGGATCAGGCATTATGACTAAGATGCTACTAAGGTTCTTACTGTACGCATCTCAAGGCACTGTAAAGCTTAGTGGGGATGCAGAAATGGGCCTGCCATCATTTATTTACTCATCCACCCATTATTTCATTTAGCCAATATTTATTAAATATAATAGTTACCAAGTGCTGGACTTTGTTCTAATGGCAGTGAAGGGGGGAAATGTTCTTATATTATCAGGTCTGGCATCTAAGAACAAATCAATCAATCATATCTACAGGAACTCATAAGAAAGGTTCTAATAGATCCCAGGATACTTCTATGCTTGTTAACAGATCAGATCATCAGAAATGTGTTTGCTTGTTGACTGCTGGCCTTTTCAAAAATTAATAATGACATTGATTCCCTACTGCTGCTAAATAATTATGGTGAATGTAAAGTAGCCCAAAATAAAGTTTAATAAACTCTGTTAAAAATAATCTGAGTTAGATTTGAAATTATTGATAAGCAATGACAAGTTTTTTTTTTTTTTTTAAAGTCAGACACACAATTCTCATTTTTTTCTTTTTCAGTTTCATGCTTTTGGAAAAGTTATTTGATTTCAAATCTGTACTCTCAAGAAATAGAACAGAGCTGCTTCCATCAAAATCCAAGCATGACTCTAGAATTCATTTCTTCATCCCAACATACTAGAGATGCTTTGTTTCTTTGGTGATAACATATTTTGCTTTTAGCTTCCCTTGAAATTGAACCAATTTTACAATAAATTAACTAACATTAGATTTTTCCATTGTGTCCTAACTTTATGGGTAGAAAGAAAAATATTTAACCTGAAAGTTAGATGCACACTCTTAAAAATCAATGATTACTCCTGATATTTTTATATTATTCTCACAAAATAATTGTCTAATTATTTGTAAAAAAAAACTCAGCCAAGGTCATGGCAATTCACAGTGGATGCTGTGTGCACTTTCCATTTACCATCTACTCTGTATGATTCTGTGGGGATTCACTTCCTTGAATAAATGTGCTCTTGTTTTTCTTTTACTGTTTAATGCTAAGTGTATGCAGAAGTTATTACATCAATAAAAATTTCAGCCTTATTAGTATGGGTATTTTAATGCATTTTAATGGCAAAATGTCCTCCAAGTGATCTCCTGGACATCTACTTTTAGATAAAATGCCAGAGCAGTGGATAGCTACATTAAAATAAAATGAAGCGTCAGACATGGCTTAACCAAAAATCTTAACAATATAAAAACTTTAAAGCAATGATGATGAGAGGGCTGGGAACACCCATCTTTTCCCTTGGCTCCGAAGAGTTCTCAGAGTGCATACTGAAGTCACCTAGACGGCTTTTAAAAATAAAGCTTCCTAGGCCTTACTCTGAGACTTTTTCAGTAAACAGCCCTATAATGAGTCTCAAGAAATTGCTTATCCAAAGAGTTCCTGGCTTAACGGAATGGTGGGAAAAAACATTCATTTCTGATGTGATGTTAGCACCAGTCTTCTGAGATGTGGTAATGGTAGGCAATTGTACATTGCTACAGGTAAGCTAAATTACTGCATCTTCTGTTTTAGTCATGATGACTTAGCTAATCTGATAACCCTGATGTAGAGTCTGTCACCAGCACGTATTAGCCTTTTCATGCATATTGTTTAGAAGGAGAATGGATGGTAGTGTTTACAGGAGCTGCACCTGTTAAGTATACTAAAGGAATGTGTTTAATTCTGACTGATGACTACCCCACCATCCAAAGAAGTCTTCTTCTCATTTGTTCTTATTTTTCACATGTACTCTCACAATTCAGGAGTTACCTCTTAATAGCTGCACCTGGGGATGGAGACAGCTGGGTAAATGGGGCAAGGGTTGCTACATCTGCTCATAGGAAACTTCTGTCCCTCCATTCTTTATAATTGCCTGAAACAAGGCTCTTGTCAAAGACATTCTCTTGACTTTCTAACATGAAAATCTAGCAAAACTGTTACTACATGAAGGGTTTCACTCATATTTTTCTATTAAATATTTGTACATGCAGGTTGACCTAAAGAATTATCTATGTTTGACATCTTATACCCTTGCACTATGATTCATGTTTATTTTTATGAAACTAGAACCCCAGGGCCCCTCTGCACTTAAATGTCAAGACAAATATACTCTGTGTTTACAACCAGTAAATATAATTGCATTCTCTTCTAATCGAATCTCCTGACTGGGGAACATCAGAGTTGGTACACTTATCAAAAAACGAAACACATCAATAAATAGCAATAATCCCACTAAAAACAGTAATGATAACAATGATGGCTAACATTTCGTTGAACATTTACTAGAGATCAGACATTTTGTCAAGGGATTTATAAGAATTTCAATCAATGAAAACAAACATGAGAACAAAATACTTTTTTCACTTGTATTTTAGGCACACATATAGAACAACAATTTCTCCCTCAAGTTCATGAACGATAATTCTTTTATTGAGGAGACTTCATACCAGAGTCTTTCCTTTTAATGATTACTTCATTGTTTTAACCATGAGTTATATTTGGGCCTACTTTATGTTATATTGTTACAAACTAAGTACAGTTATAACTAGTTATGATACATTACGACCAGGTGACAAGATCCTTAACAAAAGTCAAATACCTAAAAAGTGAGAATATGTTCCATTTTAAAAATGAAGATTTTGAAGCTGAGGAAAGTTATTTCATTTTTACTTTAAATAACGTTCCTGAATTTCCTGTAAGACAGCATATGGCTGACATAATGCAACCCCACCCCCACCCCTGCTGCTAAAAGTTCTGAAATGGTGGTTCTCACATTTGTTTGAGAGGTAAACTACAAAGCAATCATGACCTTTCTCAAAAGGAACTGATCTATTTTTTTTCTCTTTAATGAATTTGCAAAGTTCAATGTGACATAATGGTTTAAACCAACGTAATATATTCAGCAACATCATTATATTCTCTAAATTTAATAAACCTGAGAGCATTTCACTGTTAACTATTTTTTAACAGCAAATCTATTATCATAATAGAATTATAAGCTAGAATTTTTACTACATTAACTCTTGTCCAATGTTTCATGTTGAAGTAATAATAACACAGAGTCATGAATATAAATCATTAAGATAATTCCCTGGCATCCCAAGAAACAACTTAGCATTAACTTAACACAGCTTTGCAAATGAAACAAGCACATTCAACAGGCACCGATTCCAAGTATCTCTATCTATCCAGTTCTCTGCACAATGCTAATTCTAATCCCTATAATTTATTCATCTCAGGACACACTCCTAAGTATTGTTTGCATATGTTATCCACTAGACTTCAAAACAATATTCATGGTTGGGATGGAACAGATGCAACTTATCAGAAACGTTTGTTGCAGTGATGTTTGTGCTGAGGCACACTCGATTTGGCAAACATTTGTCAATCTGATGAGAAAAACAAAAAAAGAGTTGTTAGGTTTCAAGATTTAAGTCATTTACCTCCAAGATCCTCCCAAGAGCCTCACTGCAATCACTGTAACAATTCCAAATCTCATTCTAGATGCCCGTAAATACTCAAATTGGAAAGAAACCTGTAATTGCCCAGTGGAATTTTCAAATACACTTAACTTTGCTATTTCAAGCCACAGACACCAAATGGACAAAAAGGTAATGCTCTTAATTTTCATCAACTTCTCGAAGCTGAGGTTTTAGAGTGATAAATTCTTCTCTTTATTCTTGGCACAAACCATCCATGACAACTTAGAAAGCTGAAAAAAAGCCTTTGGGCCAAAGTATCAAACCACAAAAGGGATATCAGTAAACTTTGTAGACAGTAGGAGCCCTCTGATATCACGAGAATCATTGACATCAAGTTTTATGTTACAGGTCATTCAAACAGTAAGCGCCATGGATAAGGACGATCCCAAAAACGGACATTATTTCTTATACAGTCTTCTTCCAGAGATGGTCAACAATCCGAATTTCACCATCAAGAAAAATGAAGGTAATTACTTGTGTGCAACAGAAGAGTGTATAAATGGGAAAATAGGATGCAATTTCATAACCTAACTGGAAATATCATGCAAATAATTTTTCTTCACCCATGAGCAGTTGAAATCCAGCTTATCAGCCTAATGGCATGGTAAATACCTCACTTCCCCTTCCCAATATTGAAACAATAGATAAGAAAGCTGTTAATGTGAAAATTAATTTTATCCCAGGGAATACCTCAATCATCTTACTTAAAAAAAAAAATGAAGAGAGAATTTTAACCCCTGTGAAAGCTTCTAGGAATGTTCAGATACTGAGAAATATGTCTGTCGTAGGATCTGGTTTGCACTTTGCAGTTGCTAAGTTTTAATTGAATGTTTACCAAGTCTGTCAGGAAAGCCTATTCTAATTTTGCCTGGTTTGTGCGTACACATTGGAGGTATTTGTTTTAAGCCTGTACCAACTTTAACAATAACAATTAGATCAGAAATTCCTTCTTGAAGGACACTTCTTATCAGTAATAATTTGGAGCTAATATGAACTGATTTATTGTTAAGTCTTTCATGCAATAAGAACAAGGCCCAGGTTTGAATTTGCTATTTCCTTTAAACATAATATTTACTACATATAAAGGCCATAGATAGTTTTTTTTTTTAAATGTCTATCTACGGTTTGTTTTTAATTCCTAAGTTTCAATGTATTTAACAAGACTTTTTAAAACTTTATATTGGTTCAAATATAGTTTTGTTTAAGACTAAACTAAGAAGTCTTAGTTTTAGAATGATTAGCAAAAAGTGGGGAATGCTGGTTTCGGGGTTTACTGTTTGATTTCTTAATGGTCATTGTATACATTGTGTTTAAACAGAAGAGTAAAATTCAGCTTATGGTATTGTTTGGATTATTTAATATAGTCTATTTAAAGGACATAGTAAATAGTATAGGATAAAATTTCTTTACAAAATGAAATAATATTTTATGGTTTGCATTAAGTATATTATGATCTTGAATTTTAACATAATGCTACTTAGTTCTTTGGGGATGCTTTGATAAATGTGGATGCCTCCTAGAAAAAGAAATAAGAAAGTTGTTATATAGATGTTACTCATTTACCTGACTGCCATTATTATAGGAGACACAATTCTATTCTTTCTTCTCAATAATGGAGCGCTCATTTTTAGTCACCTCTAACTAAGAGCTCTAATCCAAGCACATTGTCTTTGTTCCTCTGTAAATACTGCCAAGATTTTTTTTTATCAAAGTCATATGAATGCGTCTAACATAAAAGCCCTCTTCAAAAAGCCCTAAAAGCCCTCTTCAAAACCCCACACAGAACGGCAAGTCTTCACGTAAGTGTGGTCCATGTGAGCTAATTAGTTTCAGTCATTATTTTTGTATATAAAATTCTCGACAAATTTTCTGTAAACAAATATTTTTCCATCTGGAATCTTCTGAGCTCCCTGATGTTTCCTGGCTATTCAATAATTTAAAGAAATTCATGTTACATGTATAAGTGTAGCCCTGGAAGGCATTACATTAGGTGTCAGGTGGATGGTGAGATATTATTTGGTACCATGGAAGTTATATTTTTACCTCTATTTATTCGGTCCTAACACTTTTTACAGAGATTTAATCCTCTGGTGGATGCACTTCATGTGATTTCTCTGACTTTTGAAATTAGTAGAAAGCAAAACCTCTTTCTTGCCTCATCACACATTTAATAAAACTTGTACTGGAATATTTAATGTCACATGCATTATCTGTTTTATGTTCAGACTAGAAAATTAAAGTTAGAATTTTGATGCATTTTATAGAGTTTTAAATTTATTTGTTTTAGTAAATAAAATAAAAAAAAACCCAGATGACAGGTATTACAAAGTAAATTGGAAAAGAGCAAGCCCTGTGTGTCATGAATGTTTATTTCAAAATTTTTCACTTGTTTTGTAGCAAGTGACTATTTCATTTATTATTCCAACTGGACCACTTTTTAAAGTGAAAGGGGTTTTCAGATTTTGCATTTTATATTTATGTCTGAGAGGCACCATAAACAAGGACTGCCTTATGGAAACAAGGACAGAAGCACTGTGATTTTGGATTTAGGGTTCAAATATCCAACATCTCCTTGATAGAATAAATCATGTATCCCCCTACCTTTGAATTATATATAGTAAGTTTATACTACATTTACATTTTCCTAGATCGGAAATTCATGAATTTGACTCCACAGACCACTACTTCTTTGAAATCTTAGTGACAGTTATCAGGAAAATAGAAAAAATTATTCGTTCCTTCCTAATATACAGAAACAATTAAAGTAGTAAAAAGAGTTTGTCAAATTAAAAATGTTGGAGGTATATATAAGAAAGAAGATAGATAGATGATACATAGACAGGTGTTTTGTGAGCTCATTGCCAATTCTTTGTTAATGATGACAGAATATAAAAAATACCAGAAAAAAATCAAACTATTCAACATTATTTACTTTCAAACTATGCTGTATTTTACCTTAGGAAAATGGAGAGGTAGAATTAAATGGTATAAGTGTATTTAAAATAATTTTTTTTCTTCTCAAAATGGACTTCAGAATGGTCCATGGATTTTATTTCTCCACTGAGTATATCAGTTACAAGTTCAAGGCCACTTGAACTTGTTAAAATTTTGAGATAGCTAATATTACTATATTTAAATCCATAATTGATGAATGAATTTCTGTCCTATCTCATTTGATCCTTTAAGGGAGATTCTTTCAGTATTCAGCATTTTCTAATGAACTTGCAGTCATATCTTTCTATTTGAAATTATTACGATCTTTCTTGTCTCTGATATAGATTGGTCCTAATGCAATTTCTGCCAGCAAATTCATAATCAAAGACAAAATGAGATAGAAATTAGCTATCTCTTGTCTCCTACACAGTTGAATGATTTCACAAATAATTCTCCTAAATGTATGACAATCATATTTCTGCCAGAATAAGAAAACACCCTTCACTATGGATAAAGGTGGACGTAAGGATCAAAAATGTGATGAGCCATTTCATATCATGTATACATACCAAAAAAAATAGCATCTTAAATTTTCTGTATGATCCACATTTTTAATTTTTATCTTCCATAGAATGGGGTGAATTTATAAATGGAAAGTTTTGTTGACCACATTTCAGGATTGGCATCTATTCTAACCATGGAAATGGAAAATTAAACAATTAAAACTAAACAATTAAATGTAACAAGACAGAGAAAATACATGAGCTTTTTACAGATAATGAAATATCTGGCTTGTAGGAAGTTTGAGGTCTACAAAAACCTCTTCTGCAGCCTGTACACCGTAGGTAAAAATATTTATGGGAATTGCCAGAGCACAAATAAAATGGGAAAAATGGTAAAATGGGAATCCTCATGGTTTATACTAAAATATATATAGTTTTTGAGATTGAGTCTCACTCAGTTGCTATTGGTAGAGTGCCATGGAGTCATAGCTAGTTTGAGAAACCTCAAACTTGTGGGCTTAGGCAATGCTCTTACCTTAGCCTCCTGAGTAGCTGGGACTACCGGAACTACAGGCTATTTTTTTTTTTTTTTGACCGGATCTAGCTCTTGCTCAGGCTGATCTTGAACTCTTGAGCTCAAGTAATCCACTCACCTTGGCCTCCCAGAGTGCTGGGGTTATAGGTGTGAGCCACTGTGTGTGGCCTATACAAAACATTTAAGTAATGTGAAATGAAAAAAATAATAAAATAAAGCTCTGCTTTCTAAGAGAACTTGTAGGAAGAAGAGAAATAAACAGTGAACTTGGACTTTGTAATGTTTAAGAAAAGACACAAGGGGAATCATAGTACCTGATGATACTGCTTTTTTTTTTTCTTCCTGATAGCTCCTCATTGGCTGAAATCTTATTGATGAAAAACTCACTTTAAAGGCATAATTCTGATTTAACTTGAATAATGTAGATGTGGACTGCACTTTGGAATAAAGATACCTTGAAATATGTCATTGTCCATTGCTCCCTTTATAGCCTATAATTCATACTTTGTGTGAGGCTTTTCCATTTCTACTGATTGGCCTAATTCCTATAGTATATGATTTATCACCTTTTATCTTCTACCAGTTTCCATTGTGAGAAGGCTCTGCCTATAGCAAATTATTTGAAGCCTCAGTTTCCTCATCTGCAAAATCACAATAATATACTTGCCACATTGGTGTGCTAGAATGGTTTCGTGTAACTGAGGATTTGGTTCTTAGCATCATGGTCGGCTGGCACCTAGAAAAGCACTCATCAATAAATGAGCCAGAATTTTCTTCATATGAATTCAATAATCCTTAAATTCTCAACCAGGTCTCTTTGCAACATTAACTCTCCTGATACATCTATATATATCTTTTTTATGTTGTGTAATAATTTTGAAAGTGGCTTCATCAGTATTTGGTAAAATACTGACCCTCACTAAAATACATTGCAAGAAATCTGCTTATGTAGTACTATAATGTACTGGAGTCCAAAGGGAATTAAAAATAGAAAGACAAAAAAAAAAAAAAAAAGGAGGAGGAAGAGGAGGAGGTACGGAGAGACTGCAAAAATATTTAACAACCACAGAAATAACTGCAGGATTCCTGGATCTGGTTTTGAATATGAAGACTTTTTTTTTTCTGCTTTGTATACTACCTTTGCCAAAATGAAATTCAGGGTTTTCCACACAATGGCTAGCACCATCTCCCAACTTGTTAGGATCACTTTTAATTCTAGCACATCAAGTTGTTTCAAACTGACTCAAACCTCACGTCTTTCCTCAGCCAACATACATATTCTGTGGGAACTGTTTTGCATAGGCTGGAAAATTACAGCCAGTCTTCCTTTGCACTTTCACTGTCAGTTTATCTCAGACGCTTCTTGTCATGAAACCAAAATTTACTGCCTGAAAGTGGATTTCCCTGATCCCGAGCCAGCCAGGGCCAACCCTCCTTCTTCTCTCCAGCTGAATCCTCCTATTAATAAATGTCTCACTTGTACTCAGGATGCAGACGCCAAGGCAGAGTTCTCTCCTCTACCGTAAGCCAGCTGTATCTATGCAGACTAACTTTGAACCTGAAAGCACAGTCCTGTTGATTCTCACAGCAAAGAGGGCCCCCTAGCTAAGCCACCTGTCTGCTCTCTGGCAACCCTTTACATTCTTCCATAACTTCGGGCAGTTTTGAAGCTCAGAGAGGGTTTTCAGAAAACAAAACAAAACAAAGAATTCTTTCCTTAAGTGGCCTTTACAAAAGCGTTCTACCTCCCACTAAAGCAGGTTCACTATTATTGGGTTTCCCAGGAAAACACAGCTAAGCAACAAGCAACAACTGTGTGCTGTGTCAGTGTGATAATGATTACCTGTAGATGTTTCTGGAATGGTGCTGTTGACTGTCCTGCTCTCACAGTGGACTTTTCTGTAATACGATACATAGCACTGAACTCTGAGTGAAGCGCCTTCCCTAGACGTCATCCGCTCTTACCCATAGCACGTATGGTCTTTTTCCTCAATGTTGAACCATAAAAGGTAGCGCTCAATTTGCATGAAACAGGAGGATCTCGCATATGTAGAATAGCATTGCTCAGGAATGATCCAGAAAGGCTTCTGCTTCAGTAATCCATAATTTATTGTTTATGCTTCCAGCAATATGCTGTTGATAAAAAGCCATTTATGTTTCATTTTGTTGCCTAAACTGCAATTAAGGACAATATAAAAGCTAAGGAAAATAGGTAACAGATCTGTACTTCCATTTTCTAAGTTGTATGTAACTGTGTAGTTAGTTTCAGAAAACAAGATTTTCTTTGCTTAAATAGTTTTTATAGAACTCTTGTTTTTTGTAGTCTCCATAGGTTTTTTTTTTCCTAACTCATAATACATGGAAAACTTTAAAAGTGAATAGTTTCTTTTTGAAATGTTGAGAATTCAAAGGTTATTTATTTTTCTGGTCCGACATAGTGCTACCTTGAGTATTTATTATTCAATGTATGTTATGGGAGATAACTTAATTCTGAGATTACTACTAGGGTATTATTCAGTTATATCACATAGATTTATAAGTGAGCCCATCATAATTCTACTCAAGGCTGTGAATTGCATCAGACCTTCCCTGTCAATTTGCTAGGGATCATTTCAGGTTCTTACAAAAAAACTCTAATTCTGAAAATTTTTGAAAAAGAAAAACCAAGAAAATAAATTTATGCATGCTTCATTATCGTAAAGTTATCTTAGTTATGTTAAAGATGTCTTAGCACATAACACTTTTCCTTTAAGTATTTTCCTTGGTGAGACTTTGGCTCTAAATCCTTACATAGAAAAATAAAGGGATCAATTGAAATCAGGATAAATATAAAGAATCTGTTAGAGAAATATTTTTCATTCTGCCAGTTTTACTTGTACCACTTTGTTGTCTGTGTTACAACGATTGCTAAGTACTGATTTATTGTCTATTTACAAACATAAAAATAGGTCTTGGGATCCTGTGGGTATCAAACAAACACAACTGTCTTTTGGAAAGCACAACCAAATATTAAAATTGGATGTGAAAGCAAAGTGAACTGTCAGTCTATGCAAATTCTCCTTTCCTAAAAAAAATAAAAAACTGTTCAATGTAGTTGACAATCATCTCATCTCCTTTCATCACAGAAGTTTGCATTTTGAATTAATTTGAGCATTTCATAGACACAACGTTAAGCATACATGACATTCTGTCTGGGGATGTGACCTGAATAACACCCCCAAGTACTTCAGATCGCTCAGATTGTCAAAGAAGTGGATAGAAAAGGCAGTGAAGTAATTTGGAGACAGTGAAGGGGGCACTCCACACAGATGAGCGTTAACATAGGTGACTCGGGATGAATTAGAATGAAAGATAAAGGAGCGACCCCGTGGAATACAGAACAGCAAAGGCTTCACATTTAGGGACACTCAGGTTTGAAATCTAGCTCTACTGATTATGATCTGTGAGAATTTCCAAAATAACTAAATAATCTCAATGTTATCTGAAAAATGGAAATAACATGTACTCCGTGTTGTTTTGAATAATACAACCTTCATTTAATTAAAAAGGGTACTGTAAAAAAAAAAAAAAAAGGGTACTGTGCTAAGTTCATTGTCTGCCACATCAGGGATAATCAATATTCATTTCCTTCCCCTCTTCATTTCTTCTACAATTTTATGAGCCTTCTGCATCTCATTCATTCACCCAATATAACAAATAAAAATATTTATAAGGGACCTGAAATGGGTATTTGGGAGGTAAGTAACAATATATTATTTCACGGTCACCTGCCTGGTGGACCAGTGATTGAACTTGTCTGCACATTCTCTGTGAGTAAAGCACAGGGAGAGAAGGAATAGGAAAGAGGATTGTATGAGAAATTTAAGTTCCCTGAATATAAACCTGGTCAGAGTAACATCATGAAAGGAAAAAATGAAGAGTGCTCAAAAATTGAAGGTTTTTATAGAGCTAGAAATATCGTACAACTCTTCACATATTGGTGACTAGAATAGTTAAGCGTTAATAGACAGAATGTTTGAGCTTGGAGTGTCCGAGTATGAAGCTATTAGATGCTAAGGGTAGAACTTCAAATGTGTGTTTCTATTTGAAGAAACAATAATGGGGCTATGAATGGGAGTGTCTACCTCCTCCACTTTATTTTCCATCATTTTCTCCCTTCGTATACACCCCTTGCTTCCTTTGGTTTGAACGTGCCAAGCTGGTTATGCTTTTGAACCCTTCTCTCCATCCCCACTGTCTGGATTCCCACTCTCGGTTTCCTCCCGCTGCTATCTAACTAGGTTTCATTCATTCGTAATAACTCAGGCTGAAGTCCCCCTCATGGGTAAGCTGAGAGAGAGGGTGGCTAACAGTTGCTGTGAAGTTCGTTCTCTTTGCTTTTCTGTGCGGGATAGTGTGGCAACTGCTGAGACAGATGCTCGAATCAAGGAACGTCTCTCTCCCTCTCTCTCTGTCCTCCAAGGTTATTACTAATGAATCTTATCTTTATTCCCTCATTCTTTCACTGAATACCTATTTATTTAGTATCTACCATGTGCTGGGCTCTACCCTGGGAATTGGAAACAAAGCAGTGAAGAAAATAGAAGCTGTCCTTCCCATCCTATATGGTGGTAATTTCTCCTCCCCTCGGGACTCAGTTTTATGCCAATTTGCATTCTCAAAGAGAAAAATAAAATTTACCACACATTTTTGTCGCATAATGGAAAAATTCACATGCTGTCCTGCACAATGCTATGATTCGGGCGGTTTGGATCATGCATCCTAAGTTCTGTTCTATTATAATCAAAGTTCCCTCTTAGACCTTACTCAATTTGTGAGCTTGGACCTTTATAAAAAATAATTAAGTTTTCCTGGATCACATCAGTCCCATCCTTAGGAAGCACTTGGCAGGTCGGAATGGTGATGGGCTTCTGCAATCATGGACAGCTAATTATCCCTCTGAATTCCAATTCAGCACCTTCATTATGTTTTAATTCAGATGAGGTATGTTGAATGATACCGTGCGATGTGTTTACCCTTGCAGGGTCAAAGCCTATCAGTGAGGCCTTTCCAAACGTCCAGTGACCCATGGATTCACCGTAATTTGCAGCACAGCACTAACAGTGAGCTGGAGCTGATGATTCCATTTTGCAGGCTTGTTAGAACCTATTATAACTTCAACACAAGATTCATTGTTTGTAGTTTATATCTTTTCCAGCTCTTATAGATGACTGGTTCAGATACTTGTCAGGTTTTTTAGCTAAGTATCAGTGTGTTATGTTTACTGAGGCCTCCAGGAAACCAGAGCATGGTATTGTGCTGATTCTTGGCCATGACACCGGGTTCACATTCTATCTGCTGCCTCTTCTGTCTGTTCCCTGAGATGCCACCAAAATGAATGTACTGATGCACGTTGTAGGGGAAGATAGTAATTGTTGTCCTTGGACCTCTCGGGGTTTATTCATTGCCTTTGCTTTCACGCTAGTAGATTGCCTATGAAAATTTCCTCCCTCTATTGCTCGACTATATTATTCCCAACCTTTTGAGGCTGTTTATGTTAGGGTGATCTGAAAACAAGGTGATCCTGGACCTGGTATGCGGAACACAATCATCCTTCTCTAAATTTGGTTCTTTTGCTTGACCCGTCACTGCTAGTTCCATCAAGGTCATACTGTGATTTCCTTCTCCTCCCTGAACTTCTGTCCCCTCTCGTACAAAATGAATGGGTTCATGCAGGGGATCTAAAGCCTCATCTGTTCTACCATACCAAGTGTGCAAACATGATATCAGAAGAAATATCACAGATTGTGAAATAAGACAAGTCCTGGGTCAGTCTCCTAATTAATGAGGATGGGACTTTGGACCAGGCTTTTAAAGTTTTACAACAGACTGTATGTGTTTGAAAATGTTGAAACAAAATTGCTGCTATAAACAAATGAAAGAATGTGAGATAAATGCCAAGGGATGTACCTGTCATTTATATGGTGCTTTATATACTTTTTGTCTTTTGTAATCAATCTCTGAAAGAAATAATGCATGTGGAAGTGATCTTTATGCTAGAAGTTATGGCACAAAATCTCTACCATATTAAAATGTTGAATTATTAAAAGATATACCTCAACAATGTTATAGCTTCTCTGTCTCAGTATTTTTGGACAGAATTCTGGAAATATTAAGAAATAAATTATCCTCATAAATTAAGAGGACTCGACAAACATATGAGAAATGTTTTTAATAGTTCAATTTTTTTTAATGTTGTGTAAATTGTAAGGCTGGGGACAAGGAAATATAAGAATTTTGTGAAGTTATTTAATTATTTGATTCAGCTTTGATTTATGAGGAAGGTCTTCCAGACAAGAACAGCTTTAGTAATCTTTTACATTGACTATAGTATGGGGTACACCAGTACATGGTTTACTTAAAGGAGACATAGGGAAGGACCAAAAAAATGTGGAGCATAGATAAGAGCAATGAGACATTTTATAGAAATCCATAAACTCTATGATCATAACACTTTGTTTGACACCCATTGGAAACCTAATGTAGTGTTTCCTAGTTTTGGGCTTTTATGTCCATCCTCTCAATGTTTTTAGCAGGATAACAAATGTGTTCTACACAATTAAGGAGCTGTTAAAGACACAGACATACATGTGGTTTAGTAATGTGATTGGGAAGTATATTGATAGAAATGCATATTATATAAATCAGTAATAGGTATAAAATTATATTGTCAGTACAGAGCTTCAAGTCTTAAGAGGTAAGATTGATTGTATTCTGAAATGTATATTCTAAAAAGATGAAACTTGCCTTTGCTATAAACGTTGCTAGGTTAAAGTTCTATGAAGAAAGTTTTAGCATGGCTAAGAGACAACTATCTAAAATTCAATATTTTTTTTTCCCAAAGAAAGAAAACTGAAATGTGTGCAGGTAATTATATAAAGTTCACATTTTGATTGGGTATGTCAGAACTGAGATGAAAAACTGTCCCTCTGTATTATCTCTATTATAAGTTTTCTGCCTTCCTAAAATAAGCGTCTACATTCCTGATGGATATTTAGTTTTGCAAGAAAATTTTGTTTCCAAGGTATAATCCAGCTAACATTTCATGTCATAGATATATAATAGCTTATAAATAACTTTTATGGAGAAATATACAATTATAAAGATCAAGAAGTGTGTTTACTTATCTATTTGGGATTTGATTTGGAAATTTTGTGGTTTTAAGACAAAACCTGTTATGCTAAATAGGTATATATCAAATTGTAAGCAAAATCAATAGCTAAAATTTATGGAGTACCTATTTAATTCACATGATTTTCATGTATTTATCTCTTTGTATATGTATTTAGGATGAGTATTATTATTTTACAGATGAGGAAACTGAAGCTCAGATGTGACATGTGACTTGCCAGGCATAGAATGTGGCTACCCAGATATTAGAAATGCCTTCTTATCAATAGCCCACACTGTTTTTTAAAAAACTTTTCAGGGTATTTCTAGAACATTTGCTCATTAAAACTATTCATATTTTATTTTACCATTTTTATAAGCGGTTATTCCTTTTTGTAAATTATAGAAAATTAGAAACCAAAGTTAAACATTGGAGAAGACTGTTAAGGTCTTGGTTGGGGGAAAACCTGGTAATATTACAAAAGAAGACAAAAACAATCAAAAGGACTTATTGCAGATGTTATAGGCCTAGAACAAAAAAACATGATTATACGTACTGTACATTGAGTCCTACTACTTAGTTACCATTATTTTAGATGGTAAGTGTCTTACCCCAATGATTGTCTTTGCAATTCATTATAAGAATATTGGGTCATTGTGAAAGAAACTATTATGTAGTTTTTCAAATTTGGGAAGACTATAACAACTGCTATATTGGGCTAATATAAGAATTGTTATAGGCTTGATTCAACCAACCTTGCACACCTTTTCAGTCTAATTTAATGAATAAATAGAAAGATATAAAAAGTTATATATATGCATATATTATATATATATATATATATAAATTTTTAAAGTAAGCCATAAAAACTGAGACTGACAAACAACATATTGCCAAAATCTGGAAGGACTTTCAATTAATTACAATGTTGAAATGTCTGGATTGAAAAATTCTCGCAACAGCAGTAACAATTGTCCACCAAAAATAGCCTGTTATATATGGAGGAAAAGTACCTGCCATAAAATTGGGTGTAGTGGCTCTTTGGTGAAAAACAAAATGTACATCTATGATAAAAATTAAATACAATCCTATATGGATGTACTTTTTACTCTTTCCATATCTTCAAATTGATTAGACTCAAAGAAATACATTGGAAAGAAGGTGTCTTGTGAATAGTACTGAAAATTTGCAAGAGAAAACCATCCCTTAATTTTAACTATATACATTTTTTCTTTTTTATTCTATTTTAATTTTAATGATCATGCATAATCAAATGTATTCAATACATTAGGAATGGAGCACATTGATAATTAATTAGCACTTAAATAGTAAATCAATAATGTGATTTTTAAAATTTTTTTAATCAAAGTCAAAAAAATGCGTCTCTGATTTTAAAAAGTCTAAAGTGAATTAAATATAAAGAGAAAGCACATACAAATATACTGTTTCTGCAAATGAGGGTTTTGTAGCTTGGTGATTCTAGATACATAAAAATTATATACATTTCAGTAATATGATATGAAAGTTAAATGGTTTAATGTTGGGATAACTGAAATAGAAGATCCTTGACTCAGATCACTGTTCTTTGTCTCTCAACAGCTCTAGGGATACTCTGCTCATGCAGAACCAGGCAGGAACTTCTCAGGGGATGGGACTCACATGTCCGGGGAAATGTTTCTGAGTGAGATAGGTCACTCACAGAAACCATAGTACACCAATACATTGCCATTGCTTTTACCTGATCCCAAGCTTAAATTTTTATCTCACTTTTTTCTTTTTTTTTGCTTTTCTAATCTTTAACTGATACATAATAATTGTATTTAGAGGGTACAGCATGATGTTTTGATGCACATATGCAGTGTGTAATGGTCAGATCACAATAACTAGCAAATCTATCACCTAAAACATTTATTATTTCTTTGTGTTTAGAATATTAAGAAACCCGCTCTTCTAGCTGTTTCCAAATATATAATAATTTTTGGTAATTACAATCACCCTACAGCGCTAATACATATAGAACATCGTTATGATGTGAGAAGATATTCCTCCTATCTAGCTCTGCTTTTGTATCTATTAACCAGACTATAGCTCTTTGGATGAATTGGGGAAAGCATGGGCTGTCACAGCTGTGATTCTATTATGTGTGACCCCCTTTGCCTTAATCTGTCCCCACCATTATTCTACTCTACTTCCATGAGATCAAAAAAAATTTTGTTTAGATTCTACATCTCAGTGAGGACTTTCATGTACTTGTGATTAAAATATAAGTTACTATAACCATTATGGAAAACAGTATGGAGGTTTCTCCAAAAACTAACAATAGAACTACCATGTGATCCAGCCATCCTGCTACTGGGGAAAAGACATATCAAAGACATATCTGCACTTCCATGTTTAATGGAGCACTATTCATAATAGCTAAGATATGAATTCAATTTCACTCTTTAAAACTTTCATTAAATATAGGATACTGTGAATGAGAAGCACTGTTAATTTAAGTTCAATTGAGAAAGAAATAATGTTCTCTAAAAATTTCACAAATACGTCGGGCACGATGACTCATGCCTATTATCCCAGCACTTGGGACGATGAGGTGGGTGGATAGCCTGAGCTCATGAGTTTGAGACCAGCCTGAGCAAGAGTGAGACCCCATCTCTAAAAAATAGCTGGGCATTGTGGTCTGTATTTATAGTCCCAGCTACTTGGAAGGCTGAGGCAAGAGGCTTGCTTGAACCCAAAAGTTTGAGGTTGCTGTGAGCTAAGACACTACAGCACTCTACTGAGAGTGACCAAATGAGACTCTGTCCAAATAAATAAATAAATAAATTTGACAAATACAATATTTTCTGAGCTCGAAGACACATTCTTATTTTGAGAATATTAAAAGATGAAAGAAAATATATGTACTTTAAACTCAATTAAATATACTGTTACAATTAATAAAGCCATTGACTTATGCAGGAAAAGAATAATAACCTTGGGCAGCACCTGTGGCTCAAAGGAGTAGGGAGCCAGCCCCATGTACCGAATGTGGTGGGTTCAAACACGACTCTGGCAAAAACTGCCAAAAAAAAGAGAAAGAAAAAAACAATAATAACCTCAATATAAGAATAATGCTGGGTGAAGAGTCTGCAATGTAGATCGAATGCAGTTAGAATATCGACAAGACTAAAGAGAAACACATTGCAAAAGCAGCCAATGTTTTGATTATATTCACTTGCTAATTCCTTAATTCAGTGACTTTGAAAATAACTGCAATACTATTAGCAAGGAATTGCTTATACGTGTCTCTCAAAGCACAGTATCTGATGGATGTTGAAATTGCAAAGTGAGAATTTAAAGTCTAAATTTTGTCTGTACAAGATTCTCCTGGAAATGTCTTATTGGAGTGTGTGCTTGAAGTTTTATCATCAAAACCTTCTCTTATTAGGGCCCTTCCTTCCCAGAAGGGTGATGAGAATGTGCTTTAGTACACAGGCTTTTCTTTAGAAGGGAAAAGATGAAAGGAGCAAATAAGATGTCTGGGAAGTCATAAATTCAATCAGAAGATCCAATGTAATTCAGGAAATGAAGGCTAAAACTTGCTCATGGAAATTAAGCATATAGAGTTCATAATTTACTGGTTAATTCCTGGGTCCCTGCCAGGTTCACTATTTTAGGCCTATTAGTTGTTGGGCTCACAGAAGCAGGGCAGGCATACCGCAGTGGGTCTGAGCCTCTTGATATATAGAACACATTAGTTTGTTCTCTTAGAGATTTGAAGGGGGGCAGGTTAGGGTGCAGAGAAGAATTGGAAGTCATGGGCTGCCACAGCTGTGATTCTACTCTCTGTGATCCCATTTAATTCTTGTCTTTCTTAATCTTGTAACATATAAAAGACTCTTAGAGGCAACAGTGATGAAAGCGAGCAGAGATAATCTCACAAGGTGAGGAATCATTTCCCACAGAATGGTCCCTGTCTCTGGGCTCCATCACTCGCTCACTGATCTTTGAATGGCTACAGCATCTCCCAGCCTTAGCCTTCTCTCAAAGCGGACACGTGCAGGTGTAACTAACAGTGTTACAAGGAAAATAACCCAAATAATTATGCATGGGTTCAAAGAAAAGATTAATGAATGGTGAATGCATTTAATGTAACTTTAGACAAAAGAGCTTTCTCTTATAGATAGAAAACTCAACGGAGAGAGTAAATGCATCATATGGGACTAACTTGCAAGTGGCAGAAAATCTCAGAAAAACTATTTCTACTCTAAAGGTAAATGGATCCAACTGACAAAAGAGTTCAGAGTTTAAATGGCTTGTCTACTGGCCAGATGCAGGTGTCTCAAGAATGTTGTATGACCCTGCCTTTTCCTATTCTTTTACTTTCTCTGTGCTAGCTTATCTACCCTGCACATTTTCTTCACAAAGTTGGAGAAAAAACAAGCAAGCAAATAAACAAACAACAAACCCTTTCAGAAGCAGCAAGCCTGCATGGATTTCACACCTTGCAATTTTTGATTGAGAGATGGTCTCTCCCCAGTTTCATAATCAATTTCTAGAGAAAGACTCATATTTGGTTACGGTAGTGCCCATATGACCCAACTGGGCCAGTCTCTCTTTTTATAGGGGTGAAATGTTCTCAGAGCTTTTGTGTCCAGTTGTATGAGTTCCTACATGAGGTTTCCAGCCCCAGGGAAGGGTGGACACTGAGAACCAACCCACACTCTCCTGAAAAAGAAAATGACCCCAGTGAAGTCTCTCTTGTCAAATTTTCAGAAAGACATAATTCCATTGCCAAGGCCCTGAGTCCATGATGCTTTAGTTTTCCAAAGGTAAATCTATCTTTTAATTCACACAAACTCTTCCTTTAGGCTAATAGCAGCCCAGAGACTGCGGTGAGACAGTCTGGGTTAAGTCCTCACTTTCCACTGGGGCTGCCTGATGGATAATCCTGTTGCATTTGGAGAAAAGGGGGAAGGTCAGTTTTGAAAAGAAGTCACATTGGGAAAATAAAGAGTAAAATAAGAGTTGTGGATAGGCCAGAAGCATCAGCGCTGTGCATGACCTCAGCAAAGGGATTCTTTCATTTCCCTGGGGAAGCTTCTCAGTAAAGAATGACTCTGCCGTTTCGAAAGTTATGAATTGCAATTGTCTATTATGTGACTTATATTGCATTACCTTGCAAGATGTCATTGTGAGATGTGACATAATAGAATGTAAGTGACAGGCAGCTAAAATTTTACAGCAAGAAAACTTTTTTTTATATCCAGGATCTGCTATCAAATTTGATAGCAGCTATCAATCTGTTTTTTTTCCTGAAGATAGATCAAAAATTTGATGTTCATGAAAAGCAGGTCATTTTGAAACATCCACAAACACTTCAGTGCCTGCACAACTCAGTTATCATAAATCATTTAAAAAAAAAATCTCTAGAAGCTGCATCAGTCTTTACTCGAATTACATTCTTGCATTCTAAGACTCGAGCAATACTATATTAGACTGAGAATTTAGTTTTCTTCTAGATATTGCAAAGAAGTGATGAAATTATTTTAGTGCCTAAACCAGACCGAAGGTTTTCAACTGGTGGTGATTGTGTATTGCAGGAGACATTTGGCAATGTCTGAAGATGCAACTGGGTGTGGGGAGGGGTGTTAGCATCTAGGCCAGGGATGCTGTTGTCTGTCCTATGAGATATGTGACCGCATCCACAGGTCCTCTGTCCAGTGTCTGCACAGGGCCTCTGAACCTAGAGGTCATTGTTTAAATAAATTGGCCCAAATATGGTTATGACCCAGTTCAAAGCCCAGTAAATTACACTTGGATAAATCTAGAAATAATTTCTTCCATGTACCCCTTCATTAGGATAGGCCATGGCGATATAGTATGTAAATATTTCAGGTAGATCTTTTGGTCTTCAGTGGCACTGAACACAATCTCTTTGCACATCAAAATTGATTGGGAACTTTATCTACTGACAGCCTCACATCAGAGTCTAAAAGGGGAAGAAAGCAGGGGGGAAGGTCTAATTCTATCTCTGTCACTAAGTTGACTAAGACCTTGAAGGTCTTTGGGACATCGTTCCCCTTTTGGGGCCCCAGTAACACCAACTACACTATGGAAATTTACATAAAGCAGAGGTATTCTACTCTTATTTTTCTGTGTGTGGGGGACTTTTTATATTTTTTACAATAACAGCTTTATTGAGATATAATGCACATGTCATATAATTTACCTATTTAAAGCATATAGTTCAATGATTTTCAGTGCATTCATGGAGTTGTGCAACCATCATCACAGCTAATTTTAGAACATTTTAATTGCCCTAAAAAGAAACCCCATTATCAGTCACTCATCATTTTCCCCTAAACACATCCAGACGTAGGCAAACACTAACCTACTTTCTGTCTCTATAGATTTGCATTGTTTGAAAGTTCTTCCATATATGCATTTAAGCATTGATTGACTAGTTCTAATTTAGTATTAAGTATCTTTATTAAGAAAATTAGAAGTATCCTTCTTATTAAGCTTGTAAATGGTTTCTAAATCTTAGAAGATATATACACACAAAACAAGATTGGAGACAGGACCAGAAACCCAGTTAATACCCCATGACCCCCAATATGACTACCCAAGACATTGATTGAAGACCAATGGTATATGAGGCCTTGGGTGGGTATAAATTCACTGAATATGCATTCTATGAGTTAAGCTAAGGACAGATAGTAAAAAGTCAATTTGGCTTTCAACAGAACTCAGCACGGAGTTTAGACAGCTTCTCCAGCCTGCCACTTTGAAGTGGGAATGAGAAAGGCAGTTTTCAGGACAAGCAGACAACTCCATCATCCGTGTTTATGAATACCTGCCAAAGAATTCTCAACATCCAAGATATTCTTTCGTTCTGATGTACTTGTTAAAAAAAATAAAGCAAACAAACAAAAATATTTTAGATTATGATAGATCCAAATAGGAATCCTTGCACTGCCACTTATCAGACTTGTATGTTTAGGTCCATTATTCAAAGACTGGCTGGGAGCTTCTGTTGCTTTATTTGTAAGGCTGAGTTAATAAGATCTACCATGAAAGTGATTTTAAGGATCAAACATGATAATGAGGTCGAGTTGCAGAGCCTGGTGCTTAATGATAGCTGTCATTTATTGGCTGCTTGGTTTTGGAATTGTAAGAATTAGAGATAGCGTGTGTGAAGGGCCTGGTGTATTGTATGAGGCACCCCATATATAGTAACTACTATTATTGTTCACCCAGAACTTGCAAGGAGAAAGAGTCCTAGAAGCATTTAGAAATGGAGGTGGCTTAACTCCACTCGATTTCACCTCCTTGCCTCGCACCTCATTTACCTCTTTATCTTCTGTATGGCTATCTCTGGGATCCCAGGGGATCCACTTAGGCCCTTCATAAAGGTTATTTTATACATTACTCACCTGATACTAGAAACAGCAACAATAACACCAACATCCTGATGTCTATCATTCCTTTATGGGAGCACAGTATGAAGTATCTCTAGGAGCTACAACTGTAAATTTTAAGTACCTTAACAAAGAGTAGCCACACCTTTAATTTTACCATTGTTCTTTATCCTATCCAGAAGTTAGCATGCCCTGGACCACTTTGTATTTTGAGAATCTTTTTACTATATTAATAGATAAGACTGTGAGAAACTGTTATAATTCTAACCCAATAAGTCTTATATCCTAAATTCTATTAAATAATGCTTGTAAAATAAATATTTCCTTTTTGTTGTCATTGTTTAGTTTTAGCTCATCTCTCTTTTTCTATCCCTTATTATATGTTATTGAAAGAAGTCAATTAAGATTTTCTTTTCTTTTTTTTTTTTTTTGACCAGGACTGGGTTTGAACTCGCCACCTCTGGCATATGGGGCCAGCTCCCTATTCCTTTGAGCCACAGGCATCGCCCACCATTTTCAACATGTTATCTAGAAAAATATCCTTCTGAGGTCAGAAAATTTATTAGGTGCTCTTTTTTGGGTTTTAATCTATCATGTTACCATAGACATTTCACCAGCTGTTTTCTACTCTATAACTGAGTTGACTCTCTTGCCAGTTTACTGTAGCAGTTTTGTCACTGTTTTAATAGCCTCTCTAAGAGGCTAATAGTTTCCTTGCTACTTTTCCAGCACTTGCTAATAGTTCCCAACCTCCTTTCTGGTGTCTGTCCCTACCTGGTCCCAAAGCCAATGTCGCCTATTTTAGGTTGTGCTTATAACAACCCCTTCCTTTTTCTTTTTATCAGTTGACTTTTTCTATGTAACAAACAAATTCAAATTTTAGTAACTTAAAACAAATAATGCTTTTAATTTCTCATGATTATGCTCATTTGGGTGATTCTTTATGTTTGGAGTGACTCTGTTGAAGCAAGATGGTCCCTAGGGCCTCCTGCCATGTATGAGGATTGGTATTAAATATTACCTGGGCTAATATTTCATCACCCAGAAGATCAGTTACAGAATTCTCATATACGGGAAAAAAAGGCTAGTATCAAAATTTGCGTTACCTTTTCAGTTGTCACACTGGCCAAAGTAAGACTGGTGATTAATTTCCCTGTGTAGGAGGGGACTAACCACACGCATAGTTCTGGAGAGAAAAATTACTGCAGACATTTTTGCACAAAGATCTATAATCAGTCTACTCATTATTCAGCATAACTTTCTCTAGAGAGGGCCAAATGTGGTGGCTCATGCCTGTAATCCTACCACTGTGGGAGGCCAAGGCAGGTGAATTGCTTGAGCTCATGAGTTCAAGACCCGCTTGAGCAAAAGTGAGACCCTAGCTCTACTAAAAATGGAAAAACTGAGGGAAAAGGATCACTTGAGCCCAAATTGGAGGTTGCTGTGAGCTATGATGATGGAACAGCACTCTGCCCGAGCTTGAGACTCTGTCAAAATAAAAATAAAAATAAAAACATTAAAAAGTAACTTTCTCGGCTCGGCGCCTGTGGCTCAACGAGCCAAGGCGCCAGCCACATACACCTGAGCTGGCGGGTTCAAATCCAGCCCCCGGGCCCGCCAAACAACAATGACGGCTGCAACCGAAAAATGGCCGGGGCGTTGTGGCGGGCGCCTGTAGTCCCAGCTACTTGGGAGGCGGAGGCAGGAGACTCACTTGAGCCCAGGAGTTGGAGGTTGCTGTGAGCTGCAATGCCACAGCACTCTATCCAGGGTGACAGCTTGAGGCTCTGTCTCAAAAAAAAAAAAAAAAAAAAAGTAACTTTCTCCAGAGAAAGAAGGCTAAAAACATTCTAGAAAGCAATAGAGGATAACTGTGGGGTTTTGGTTTGTTTGTTGTTGTTGTTGTTTTTGAGGAGAACATGGTCTTCTAAAGACTTATTATCACTTTTTTAGTGTGAGATTATAAGCCAAATTTCAGGGAAAGCAGGGCCTAGTCTCCATCAATCAAAAAATAAAAGTGTCAGGCCAGGCACAGTGGCTCATGCCTAAAATGTTAGCACTTTGGGAGGCTGAAGTGAGTGGATTCTTTAGCTCAAGAGTTTGAGACCAGCTTGAGCAAGTGTGAGACCCTGTCTCTGAAAATAGCCAGGCATCGTGGAGGACACCTATAGTCCCAGCTACTAAGGAGGCTGAGGCAAGAGAATCACTTGAGCCCCAGAGTTTGAGGTTGCTGTGAGCGATGACATCACAGCACTCTACTCAGGCCAACGAAGTGAGAGTCTGTCTTAAAATAAATAAATAAATATATAAAATAAAAGTCTCTCTTTTTAGCTGGTATCATTGCAACCCAACACATGCATGCACACATGTACATGCATATACACATATAATTTGTATATATATGTGTGTAGGAAACTTCTAGCAACTTCAACAAAGTATGTACATACTTCTCCTTCCATATTCTCTGGATGGGGAAATTCAGAAGAGTAGCAATACAGTGCACTTTTTTATGATATATGTAGATATGTTGCAGGAAGGAATTTGCCAAATTACAAGAATGATGCATTGCAAGAGTGAATGACTCAGGGAAATAGCCAATGGTCAGATTCACAGGCAGCCACAGACAGTGAGTCAGCACTCTCTAATAGGAGAATCTTCAAAGAATTGGTCACTATGTTTGCCTTAGGTCACTGAAATTCATATCAGCAAAGAGACTGTCATAAAAACATTGCATTTTCCTCTAGGAAATCTCCCCATAGATACATAAATATTCATCATAGTTTGCCTGGCTAAATCTAGGTTTATGTGAATTATTCTAGCATTATAGTTGTTAATAATGGATTCTTGTTCCCAAAGCATTTGGCTGACTAATCACATGGTTACCCAACTCTTAGGCTACATCTGCTTCCCTAGGGGTTTCCTACTTATTAATAATTTTCAAGTGGATAACAATGATATTCTCTGACACATCACATTATCAATGTCCAAATAGCAAAAATTTCAGTAGCTATCAACCTACTTGGCAAATCTATCAAGAAATTGGTGGGGTGGCGCCTATGGCTCAGTGAGTCGGGTGCCAGCCCCATATCCTGAGGGTGGCTGGTTCAAACCTGGCCCCGGCCAAACTGAAAGCAAACAAACAAACAAAATAAATTGATGTAGGTGGCCAAGAAATGTCAACTGAATGGTTAAATGCATGTAAATTTTGCATTCCTACCATTGTTCAGTGTAATTTCAGAGTGTGGTAGCCAAGTACTATAGGAGATATCTTTTGTATATTTTTTCCTTTTATTCATACATTTATGTACATTTAACAAAAGTTGACTCTATTTTATTTATGGCTAATTAGGAAGAGGCACTAGGATAAACATTAAGGATGCAGGTTAATGTTATGATCCATTTCCTCAACAATGTTATTGGAGATCTTACTCTAACCTAAATCATTGGTTGCCTTGTCTAAAGTCCAAGGCTTTCATAGGACATGATAGGATCACAGTTAAGAAGGCCTCAATAAGACTGAGGTAAGACAGAGACCCAATGGAAAATTTTTAGTAGAAGGAGTGATCTGAGCTGAGTCTAGTAGGAATTATGAGATGGAGGAAGTAGAAACCGAGTGGCACTGTAATCCAGGAGAACAAAACTAGCGAAGGAAAGACAATTATATAGAAATGCAACATATGTGTATATCATCCACAAATAATGCAAATAGGTAAGTTTAATTCAGCAATGACCTACATATACCAAAATGAATATAAGGCCCTTTGCCTTAGTAGAGGCCTTGAGAATAGAAAACTGGCGAGTAAGTCAGTGAGAGGGACAATAATGAGTTGGGAATACAACACAGAGAAAGCACTCTTGTACTTTACTCTGAAAGAAGAAAATCTGGGTGGTTATTCAAGATGTCTCTGGTTCACTAATTTGCACAATTTCTTCCATGACGGTTAAATGGTTCTCACCTGAGACAAAGTGAACAGCTGGGCTAGACGACCAGCTTTTTAAAGAGGAAATCACAAGTACTGTTAGACTCAGAACAAAGCCCAAAAAAGGAGGCTAGAGACAGACCCAAGGAGATTTTTGAGTAATTGTGTGGCTACAGCAGACAAATTTTGAAAAAAGGAGGTAATATTTAAGATGATTTTGAGTACTATATTCAGCCTTGATGGAGGAGTCAACCACTTGTAATAAGTCATCTTTATTAGGAAGTAAATTTTCCAAACATTTCAATTTTGAATTATATACATATGTTCATCCTGACTGTATTTTCGTATGTTGGACAATGATCTCAGAGTCAAATATAGTCCAGTTAATGAACATATTACCTGATACAGGAACAAACTAAAATGAAATAAAAGACCAGAAAGCCAAGAGATTTATTTCAAAAGTTTAATAGATAACATCTGACAACGGGTGTATTCTTATTGAAGGAGCATCATTATTTCACAATTCTCATTTTTGCAAACACTGACCAAACTCTGAAGGTCTTATCATGCATATTGATAAAAATGGTGTTTGTTCAGACTTCATTTCTCTCATGTGAAATAGGAAAGTTTATAGAGATGGAAGAGACCATTATGGGATCATCTATGTGTGAGAAAACTCATTTAGCAAAGAGGGTTTATAACTTGCTGCTACTGCTCCAAGTTATGCTGGGGCTTCAGAAAGTGAGTGGTGACATAATTGCAACAGCGATCAATAAAGAATCCATTTAAGGAGAAAGAGAGAGAGGAATTGTTAACCTTTAAAATCTATATACCTCCTTCTCAACAATGTCCCTAAGCTTAGAATGCTACTTGTGAGACCCTCTTGACTGAGGCAACTTCATCATCTTTAAAATACAAGTGTTGCATTGCCAAAATGCCAATATAAATCCTCCAGGGCCCACTATTCAATGTACGTCCAGCACACTTTCTTGCTCCAAAATATTTGCAAAGTATGTCAACTTTCATGGCATTGTGCTATGAATACAAACATAGACAATCAATGTAACTGGTCAACCAACATGAAATTGCAAATGGAAACCAATCTAAAGCCGTAGCTTTTATATCATGATTAGACTGTTGTAACCTACATATTAATGATGTGACTTTGTGCAAGTAAGTTAAACTCTATAAAATGAAGTCTTTATCTGAAAAAAAGAAAAAGGAGCATGTTAGTAGAAGTGTCCACATAGTATTAACTGTAGTTCATGTTTGTATAAAGCTTCAGAAGCTTTCAATAAATACCTGGATATTATCATTGTAGAAAGAGGGGGAAAGATTATGCAGTCATAATAAGTACATAACAAGTACTGTATTGGGGTTTACAACTTAATTGTTTCACTTTCTTTATCTATTTTGCTTCTCTACAAAAATCAATGAGGAAATGTTTTTGAAATCCTCATTTTAGAGCTATAGAATTTAAGGTCCAATAAGGTTGAGGTTAAGTGATTGCCCTTAAGTCTTGAAGGTAATTAGTGGTAATTAAGTGACAGAGGCAGGAATCAGCGTCTGTATATACATGAGTAGGGGTGGGAGAGTTTGGAGAAGAAAGTGCAGGTTGGGGTAGAGTTGGAATGATGCTACTTTGTACCTTCTGTGGGCCAGGCACTTTATATAATCTTATCTCATTTTAGACTTATGACAATCATAAAAAAGAGGTTTTATTGCTTCATTTTACACATGTAATGACTTGAGTGATGTCGAGGGGACTTTTTCCAAGATCACAGAAGAGCTAAGATTCAAACTTCAGTCACTGTGATTCCAAAACTGTTAGTATTTCTTTAGAGAATCTTATTTTGTGTAATAGAAAGAATACAAGTTTGTTTAAACAAATGAAGTAGAGGCACATACTCACATATTTTGGAGCAAGCTGTAAGTCTGTGTTCAGGGAAGCTCTCCCTTTCTGGTCCCTTTTATGTTTCTAATCTCTTGGGTCCTATACTCTAATCAGGGGTAGCTAAGCTTTATTTTCTTTTCTGCTGCACATTGGGAGAAGAAGAGTCGTCTCTGGTGGCCGTAAATTAAATAACCAACACTAACAAAAGCTGATTAGCAACAAAGGGTCAGCACACCTTTTGTGATATCTGACACCACAGACAACCCAAAAAAACTGTCCTCGCATATCAGCACTCGTCCCGCAGGCCCCAGGTTGGACATCTCTGGTAGTCTGTTACATATTGCAGATATACAAAGTGTTAAAAGTGTGGGTGTTGTGGATGACAGAAGTGGCCAATTATTGAAATTGAAAGTAAACATGAAGCTTAGAATTGTGATGCCGGCCTGCACAAACCCTCCCATCCTACCATAGCACTTTGGTTGATAAATCTTTAGGCCTAGAATGGGTTTGGGACTTCTTATGCCTTTGAAAACTTCATGTTCAAGATGGTACACACCATTGGAGTTGATGTTAAGGGTGGCCTCCACACCAATGGTAGAAAGAGGGATACATTCTTTACAGCTGGGTTGATTTTTCTTTGTCAATCAACCTCAGACCCCTCTGTACAGAGTGTCACTAGCTGTGGATACAGTGGAAGGAGATTCAAGCCATCTCAATGCGATGATGTAGAAGCTCAAACTACACGAGAATACTAACACTTACCTTCAGACCTCAGGATTGCTGCATTGGGGTTATCCCTGACAGTAAGTGCATTTCCTTTCCTCCAGCTACTCCTAGGCCCACCAACAACGTGAAAAAGGAAGTACTCATAAAAGGAACAGAAACTCTTCCTTCTTGAACTCCTTTGAAAACAGATTGCTTTGCAGGCAAGGCTGGGCCCTGCAGGAGGTCAGCACACAGAGAGAATTTTCCCACTGTACATGTTTTGTTGAGTCCTCATAGTCGTAAGTAATGAAAGCTGAGGTCTTCCATTAAAGTTTCCAAGCCCCATCCACATGTAGGGTTACATCCTTGGGTTGCATCAGACCTGAATTAACAAAGTACAAACTAGCTGGTTGGCAGAGGAATTGAAATGATAGAGGTAATGCTACAATGCTATGTAATGAAAGGAGTAAATACAAATATGTGTGCCCCCACCTTTGTTTTTCTCTCTACTGGTCCCGCATTCTTTGGCAATTCCTTCTGAGAAGAGAGATTTTAAAGGCTTAGAAGATGAATTCTGGGGACAGAGGGCCTTAGGATAAGGAAGTTTCTATGTAAGTTTATGGGATGAGCTATTTCAGCATTTTCACTCAGATGTGCCTCATCCTGAGAGTGCTCATTGGACACCATTTAAAACAATGCATGATAAAAGTGAATAGGATACCAGGTAACTGAGATGAAGTTTAGAAAGGATTCACTACATTTCCTAGCTATACAATAGTACAATTGCTTAAAAATCCTAAGAATGTACTTAGTTTCATACTGTTCTCTCCATTTGAGAGACGGTCACACTGAAGCCCATAAGGGTTAACCCACTTGCCCACAGCGTTAAGTTGATAAATGAAAAGTCATTTTCAAACCCAAGTGGTCTGACTCCAGAATCTGCTATCAGAAATACTGTGTTAATAGTTGTTTCTCACAGTGTAAGATTAGGCTAATAACTCCTAGCAGGAAGGATTCGGAGAGGACTTATGGAGCTGTGAGTATGAAATCATCTTGTAGTATATTTAAATTGACAGCAACTCCGTCGTGACAATCATTAAGACCTTTATAATGTCCTTTAAATTCATGACTCTAGGGTGTGGCATCAGAAACCCCAGATGCTCAGGGCTGCTGCTAAAGAATAGAAAGGCTTTTAGAAAGTTAGTTAGACCCTTTGAGCCTTGGAGTGCTGGTCTGTAAGATGGGTATATGATTATAGTGTCCCCATGTATCATGAAGCTTCCTGGATAAGATCTGTACATGTACAGTGTATGCACAATGCATATTACATAAAGATTTGACTTTCATGAACTCTATGAACTTCGCAATTGAGTTTTTTTGGTTTGGGAATGGGGTCTTACTAAGCAGGCACAAGTATTTTTTACAATTACATTTTATCACTTTACTATTGTGGTATTACAGGAAAAGGGAAGACAAATTACTCTAATTAATGCATTATATTCTAGGAGTTCTGTTCAATGGTTCGTTTTACCCATCACAACCTTTAAGGAAGATCTCAACATAATTTTAAAGTTTACAGTACTGAAGTTAAAGATACACAGTATTCTGCAATTTGCATACAGTCGTATGATTTAGAAGATGGGGAACTGGTTTTCAGAGCCCTTTGTAAAACCCATGATTACTGCCCTCTTCAAAAATGCCTGTTTACTGTTAAGAAACATTTTATTCCCTGTTGTTGCAAAAGCTATTTGGTTAAGCCTACATCTGCTTTCAAACCTCAAAAGGGCACATACAAGATGCAGAGATGTCCTTCTAATTTCCAAACACACACTGCCCAACCTAAATGCATTCACTCAAATAAATATAAAGAAACACAAACCCCAGGCCTGCCAAGGTTTCCAGCTGCAAAACTTCCAATTAAAAACCCTTCCTTTTCTCTACCCTAGCAGCATTCCTAGCATAGATAACAATTTTACTGCAGCATCTTTAATGCCATTAATGATTTGATCTTTCTGCAGAGAACTTAAAAGCTGGCGGAAGACAGCGGCAGACCCGAGGTAGGTAGGTGGAAGGTTACACAGCAGGATTATCAAGTGATCTGAACATATTAAAGGGAGTGTGCAAGAATTAAAAGAGCCAAATGAGGGGCACTTAAACAGTAACACTCGAACACAAACCAACTGCTGATTTTTTAAATAAGAACTTTGGAATGAGAACGTGGATTTTCAGTTTATCTTTGGTTTTATTTTCGCAGACAAAATCAAATGGTTAGTGGAGGCAATCAGTGCTGGGCAAATTGTAGCGAGTAGGAAAGTAAGAAATTTGAAAAATGAATAGATTGGCCCCTAAATCCTGCTGTTAGGAAAATAAAGTAAGAAGGACGGAAGTATTCCTGGATGCATATTGATCATTACACAGGTAACGGTTTCAGTGTCCAGATTATCTTTATGCTTCTCTATGACTTTGCTTTGGCTTTGAGATAGCATATTCACTGAGGCAGACAAGTCCAAGTAGGAAGGAGACTGTTTGCCTCCATTATGTATAAATGAAAAGTGCCAAGTTCATGTTTATACGAATTTCTCAAATTAGATTAGTCTGGGCAGACTAGAACTTTTATCTTTCTTGCTGTAGACATTAAAGTTTGGATATAGCCTCTGTGGTAGGCTCTTTACCTATAAAATCATTTAAGACCAAATTCTTGCCTTCAAAGGACTTTACTATGTAAGTCTGATGAACATAGTAATTAATTAATATAGTTCCATTCTCAGGTGAGAGAATGAGTTGTGCTTTGATTTAGAGCCATTGATTATGCTCTAAAATCCAACACACATCTTCCAATATAGTTATGAGTGGAACAAACAAAGTTATTGTCGCTACTGGGAAGGGCAGCACTGTGAGGTGAGCAAACCCCCAAAAGACAACAGGAATAGTGACAATAATAGCAATAATAAGCCGACATTATTGTCATGTGCCTGGCCTTTGCTAAGCCTTTCACATACCCTATGTCATGTCATCTCCACTGTCATTATGTGAGATAACTGATATTATTATCCCCATTTTATACACATGTAAACTGAACTGTGTCTTCCGCTAGAAAGTAAATGCCCCCAAAACATCTGGACCTTGTTATTGCTATATCTGGAATGCTGAGTTACTGTGAGTGACAAGCCTGCTCTAGAGATTCTAGTTCAGTTTATCCAGAAAAGACTTTTTTCTTTTCTTTTTCTTTATCTGGAATGCTCTAAGAGCTTTTATGTGAACTCAGAATTCCAGATGTCACCAAGGAATGCCTGGTGAATGAATGAAGAGTGAAGAACCAGGGTTTAGCAACATAGTGATTTACACACATTTCAGCGTTACATTGCAGTAACTATTTGATTCCAATTTTGGTTCTGTTACCTAACCTAGTTTTATCCCAAGAAAGGCAAAGATATATAATTATCAATCACCATGTTTTGAAAAACAACTATTATTGCTAGTGCAACTAAACCGTTATGCATGCTATGTTTACAAAATCCCATCCGAGTGTGGGGAAAAGACGACTGTATAGGCACAACGCCATCGTGACAGGAACCATGTCTGTTGAACACGTGTATGAGGGGTGCAGTGATGAGGTAACTTTGGAGGGAAGGTATGTTCAAAGATTTCTCTGTTCTGTGTTTAACTGGCCTTTATACAATTAGCAGACACAATCCCTACCCTTTCATTACCCTTACATTGGATAGTAGGAAATCATGTGTTTCTTTCATAGACAAATTGCATTTGATCATAGGGACCATCAAATAGATTTGAACATTTTTTCATCTATAAGATCCTTAATGGGGGGACAGACAAAAATTTGGGTCCATAGGCCCTACAGAGACATTAATAAATGCAATGCACGGTGACCTGAATGATAATCTAGGGTCAGGCTCTTTAGTAGTCTAAATACTTAATGGTACTCAAATATACGTTAGTACTTTTAGAGAACAAATATAGTATGTATTGTACTACATACTTGTAAATTGTAATTGTAAAGTACCTACCTCCTTGATTGTGACTGGTTAGAGCACACCAAAAAAAGATGGACATTCAAATTCATGCTTCCAAGACTTCTTTCAGCATGACACTGTACTAGCAAATCTAGGTACTGTACACCATCTGCTTCGCGTTTAAGTATAAATGCTTTGTCTCAAAGGTCCATTAATGACATCAGGAGGGAAATTTACTGGCTTGGTTTTTGTGCTCTTCTATTTTATTTACATATCTCTAATTTTTTGAAAAGTCCTATAGGGGCTATGCTAGTTTTCCATTCTTTAGTAAGGAGAATAGATATTTAAAGAGGTAGAATATCTTGCTAAAGTGCATAAGGCTAATAAAAATCAAAGATATCACTGGAAAATATCTACCTAAGTAATTTAATTATTTTTATATTTTCACTGTGGAAAATATCAAGGGCATATAGAAATAGAAGAAAAACAAAACACTTTTTTGAACTTCACATACCTGTATCTCAAATATTAACAATGGTGAAGTCTTGACTAAGATCATTCACTTATTTATTCACTGATTTCCCCCACTCTTTATTTCTTTGAAGCAATTCCCAGATATTATGTCATTCATTCATAAATATTTTAGTATACTCTATTTAGGTTCTCCATTAGTGGAGCTACTTTTTGTCCATATAGATGGAATATAGTTGGGAATATTAATACCCACCCATTCTTTTCACTTTTAATTGTCACCGGCAAACCACCCATTCAGCCTGTGCAAGCATGGACAATCCCTCTTCTAAAAGTCAAGCAGAATCATTGCAAATGCTCCACTGGCTTCTTGAACATAACAAATATTTACCATGAAACAACTGTAAGGCAAAATACATACACCTTCCCTTAAATTCCTTTAAAATGATGGTTGATGGAGAGAAGAGTAACTGAGCCACTTACCATGGCTGTAGTGAAGTGGATAATTTAATTGTAAAAAGAAATAATAAGTTGTAAGTCTTGACTACTATCCAATGTAAGAACACAGTAACAAAAGCAATCCCAGCATTTGAGCATCACATCTGTACCCCATACTGCTATGTGTGTTTGGGTATTGGCAAATGAGTGTTTAAAAGTAAGAATTGAGAGTAATTAGTAGAAAAATTATCATACGGCATCTCTTTGGAGTCTTTTCAAACCAGTTTCATTTCTCCTTATATTTGTAATACTTTCCACTTCAAATTAAAAAGGAAAATAAAGTCACTATTTTTCTAATAAATAAACTCCCATTGCTCTTGGTCACTAAAAACTAACGATCTGTTAAATGCCTAGAGAAATTGTTTTCAATCTTAAATGACTTCTTATAAAAGTAAAATGCTATAACTCTTTTGAGAAGATTGGCTTAGATCTCGCTTTTCACAAGGAGAGGGGGAAAAAAAGATTGGATAAGCTCTTTTCTGTTCTAGAAGTGCAAGTTAAACAGCAGGATCTACTTATTGACTTGCGTGAATATCTATTTTTCTAAATGTTGAATATCTTCGAGAGCTTATCCTTCTTTACTTGGAGAGATTTTTTTCCCCAGAGATTTAGTGAAGGTTTCTACAGTTTCTTTGCAAAGCATTATGAATACTAGTAACATCATCCAAATTACCATATTGAACTCTCCTCAGACGCCAAACATTGTATAAGCATTCCTCCCATGCACGATATTGTTCAAAAATATGTTCAATGGATAAGCCTTAGGATCATGATTTTGGCTTTGCAACTGCTCTCCCAATCTTCAAAGGGTTAGAGCATGCAGCCCTCGTAGGTGAATACTAATACAAACTTGGCAATATCCTTTTTTGCTTTCAAACATTTAAACAGATTTCTGAGAGATGATTTAAATGGGCATATGATATGCCCGTTTTATGATGTAAGTTAGAAAATTAACTGATTTGTTCAGCCATCAGCATAATCTGTTTAATCTATTTTTAGAATATTTCCATCACCTAAGAAAAAGATGCTCTTGACCATTTGTAGTCACGTTCTGTTTATACCCGCTGCTTCCGGCTACCAGAAGTCTTTTTATACATTTACCTCTTATAGATAGTTAATATAAATGAAATCACACAATGTATGGTTTTGGGTGTCTTGTTTCACTCAGCATAGCGGTTTTGAGGCTCATTCGAGTCGTGGTTTGCATGAGGACTTGGTTTCTTGCTTTGGCTAACTCTTCCTTTGTACAGGTAGTCACATTTTGTGTATCGAGGCCGGTGATGGACGTCTGAATTGTTGCCACTTTTTGGTTGTTGTGAACAATGCTTCTATGGAACATGTGTGCGTGGAGACATTTTCAGTTCTCTTGGGTACAAATCCAGGAGGGAGATGGCTGAGTCATCTGGTAAACATTTATTTAACGTTTAAAAAACTGCCAAATTGTTTTCTGAAGTATACCATTTTACATTATTAAAAGCAGTGTAAGAGTGTTCCACTTTCTATCTACACCAACCATTTCTGCTATCTTTAAAAACGTGATAATCCAGTGGTTGTGAAAAAGTATCTCCTAGCTTCACTTGGCACTGGTGATATATATTTCCAATACACTTTTCCTTGTGCTAAATCTTTTGCCTAGATTGGCACATTATTTCTTTATTTAGCTTTACATATTTGTTGATATACAACTCTGTCAACTCTGTCTCAGGGACTGTTTTAGGTGCAGAATCTACAAAGAATAATCAATGATTTTAGACCCATGAATATGACCATGAGATTTATAGTGCAAGAAAACAGAAATGAATCAAGTAATAAAATGAATGAACATAAAATTATACATGTGATCCATGCCTCTGTGTGTGTGTGTGTGTGTGTGTGTGTGTGTGTGTGTGTAAGAGAGAGAGAGAAGACAGGGAAGGAGGCAGGGAGAGGCCAAGTGATGCTATGCAAAAATTCTTGTTCTCACCCTCCTGAACATATGATGATTGAGATTATAAAGTATGAGAAGGGATTCATCTAGAGGAAGAAAGTAAGGGAAAATTCATAACACAGAGATAGTTGCATTTTAGGGAGAACAGAATGGTGTGAGTATCATTATCTCTATTGGCAGGATCTATTTCAGGTAACCACAGGTGATTCTCCTAAGTTACCACCTACTGCCATCAATCACAAATACACACAATATTCCCCACAGGTAGCTTTATTTAAGAGACTTACGAGTAACAGGGTATGCATAAACTCAGAAAGAAAAGCATGACTTGCCAGATATGGTATGAATTTGGTCATGATAGTAATGGAAAATCATTAAAGTGTTTTGAAAATGCACATTTGATCATGTTTAAAACAGACCTCAGAATGCAGTGAGGATAGTAGACTTGAATTGGCCACAAGTAGAGCAGGGAGATGGTTAAGAGACAATTATTAGAAACAGTAGATGCTTATGTTTTTAAAAACGTGGAAATATCACCATAACTATTTTCTTTCCTTTGACAGCATTCAATTTATCTGAAGAGTTATATTTATAGAATATAGGATTAGGAAAAAGAACAGATGATATTTGAAGAGGGATATTGATAGAGTTCAATGAGGAACTTTCTAATTCCTTCTGGTTGTTTAGTCATGGCATAGCCTACAATGAAGTGGCGATCTCTTTATCCTTGGATGTATTCAAGCAGACACTGGAGAGTCATTCAGGTGAAATTAGAGTACTTCAGGAATGGAAGTAATTAGAGTCATTAGAACTTGGAGATTTATTGTAATCAGCAGTGCTGTTCAACAAGTGTATCTCGCTTTCCTTTTTTAGGGAATAGTAGGGCAATACTCTTATTTTAAGTTAGAATGGTGTGGCTATCTGATTTGCTTCAGTCAATGAAATGGAAGAAGTGATGTGCCACTTCCAGTCTGGAAATACATTAACAACAGAAGCTTTGAATGCTCAATCATTTACGATTTATAAATTATTTAGGATTTTGATCCCTACTTTAGCATGGTTTTAAAGGAATTCAGATGCTAATGACAAACATGATTGGAAAAGGAAATAAGTTGAATCTTATTTTAAAAATACTGATTATTTGCTATGAAATTTATGCCACCCTCTTAGTCATTTTGTGGCCTTGCACAAATAACATAGTCTCTGTCTAAGCCTTGATTTTAACACATTGTTGACCAGCAATTTTATGCAGAAACTATCCATGTTACTGGGCAACTTGTGACTGGTCAGCAATGTGTTACATTCACTATAATTGGCCCTAAAAATTGCCTTTGCAGAGCACAGTGACCGGCACACACATGGCTGACAGATAGCAATTGCCTGGTCTGTTCAGAAATGCATTCATAAAGATTGTCCCATCTGCATAATGATAACAACGTAATAATATATGAAAATAACAACTATAGAACTTTAAGTGGAGATCTTCCTAATAATGTCTCATCTCAGAGATTTGACAGTAGATAGGAAAGCTGATTTTTGTCTCTGGACCAATCTAGGTCATATAGATATGACAAACAAACCAACAGACCTTAGCAAAACACAAGTTGATTCTCTCTCATTGTTTCATCTCAAGAGAATTGAACAGGGGCTGGAGTATGGGAAGTTTCAGGATCCAGGCTTCATCTCAGTGTGCCCTTGGGTTAAGTCTAGCAAGAACCACTGGGACATGGGAAATTGGTTCTATTAAATTTACAACTTGGAAGTGACATACATCTCTTCTGCTAACATTTTATTGGCTGATGCAAATCAGATAACCACACCATTCTAAGTTCAAAGGTACAGTCCTACTGTGTAGCTACCCTTATCGCCCTGGTCTTGATCACTGTAGAAAGAAACCAGGCATGGCATGGATTTGAAGTACAAGCTTGTAGGAGGCGGGCTAACTTTGATTGCAGGGTAGCCTCAAGCAACCTCTGCAGTAGCCTTTTACTGAGACAGCACAAGACAGGTGAGGGAAGTATTAGACAATGATTACATGCCCAAGGATTGCCAATGAGCACCTGTCGACGAATTGCCCGAGGGTCTGCCCCCCAGCTTCAAATCATCTTACTCAGAGGTCATCTGGCTCTTGGCGTCCTCTATACTACTGTTTGCTTGCAAGGTAAGCCAGATACTCTGGTTGAGCAACAGTGCTGATTACAATCAATCCTCACGTCCTAAGTCATGATGCTAGATTCTCATGTAAGAATTTCAAAAGTCTGGACCCTGAATCTATTTGTGTTTATAAGTCGTCACCAGATTATGAAAAATTGTTGAAGGTAAAGAAGCCAGCAATAAGGACTTTTGAGGTTTCTAAGATTACCAGGGGAAAGAATGAGGTTATGGTTTTGTGCAATCCTCTGAGGGTAGGACAGTCCAAAGATTCCTACTAGAAGTATTAATCTGTGCCTTGGGGGGTTCATGGACGAGGGAGCAGACATGTGACTCACAACTGAAAAACGAAAAGCAAGTAACTAAACGTATTTCTGTCATGTGATAGAGCAAAGGGATGTTGAGAAGAAGTTGCATCTCATCATTAGCACAGTACTGTGTATATTTATATTAAATGTGGAGTTGAACTGCATCTGGGATTGGCTGGTATCAGGGCAGTAATGGGCAGAGGTGTGTGAGAACAGTGGCTGCAATTCCCGCCCAGCTGCATCTCTAAAACCAGTCCCAGTTTTCATTTTCTAGGGTTGAGGGTTATTGTAATTCATCCACTTTGATATGTGGTACCATTTTCTAATTTATATATTTATTATTATGTATATGTTATTTATGATAGCAGAAAATGGTAGCACATGGCTAATTTATATTAGACAATGGCAGTGAATTATTTGATTATCTTAAAAGAAAGCCCAGTGCTAGTAGAGCAGAGGGACAGAGATGGGAGTCGTCTAAGAGCTGAGTTGGGGAATTTCTAACAAAACGCATCATTTACAGCAAATGAATTAAAGTTAAGGTTGCCAGTGGGACAGTCTTTAAACAAGAGAAAAATCCCAGTAAGGGAAAGTACCAATAGCTTGTATCCCCCTTATTTAGGGCACCAGTAACAGGTTATAGCTATATTAGTCATGAAAGATTTGTCTTTTTCTCTCTTTCTGTGGGTTCCCTGAATGAGATCATGGAAATGTTACAATCAGATACAGCAAATACCTAACCAAAAGAGAAAACAGAGGTTCCAGGCAAAACCAAAGTTGGGGAAGTCAGATGTCTGTAATGAAATGAGTTGGAAGATTTTTAAGGAAATTTTTTTGAGGAATTCATAACCTACGATAAGCACTCTTTTTTAAGTGCACAGTTCCATAAAGGTTGACAAACGTATACATTATGTCCCTATCACCATAGTCAAGATGTAGTACATTTTTATCACACTACAAAGTCCTCTTATTCCTCTTTGCAGTTAATCCCTTGCACACATTTGGCAGCAGGCGGTGAGGGAACTTTAAGGGTGGTGGAAATGTTTTACATCATGATGAGAATTTTTTTTATTTTCAATATTATGTTGTCAATGACTTAAGGCAGTTTGTATCCTCCTTTCTAATCTGTATCTCATTCACTTATTTTTTCCTTCTCTTGTTCTGACTACAACCTGTAGCAGAATATGGAAAACAAGTGGTAGGAGGGCAAACTGGCTTGTTGCTGCTGGTTGGGAAAAAATATTCAGTCATTGAGCATTAACTACTATATTAACTAAAAGTTTTGTTGTTGTTGTTTTGTTTTTCTTTTTTTGAGACAAAGTCTCACCTGTTTCTCTGTATAGAATGCCATGGCATCATCATAGCTCACAGCAACCTGAAACTCTTGGCCCTGGAGATTCTGTTGCCTCAGTCTCCTGAGTAGCTGGGACTGTGGGTGCCTGGCACAGTGCTTGGCTAGTTTTTCTATTTTTATTAAAGATGTGGGTCTCACTCTTGCTCAGGCTGGTTCCAAACTTCTTTTCTTTTCTTTTCTTTTTTTTTTTTTTTTTGAGATAGAGTCTCACTTTGTCACCCATGACAAAGAGTGTCATGATATCATAGCTCACAGCAACCTTAAATTCTTGGGTTCAAGCAATTCTCTTGTCTCAGCCTCTTGAGTAGCAGAGACTATATAGACGCCTGCCATAACACCTGGTCATCTTTAGAGGCAGGATCTTGCACTTGCACAGGCTCTCAAACCTATTAGCTCAGGCAGTCCACCTGCCTCAGTCTCCCAGAGTGCTAGGATTTACAGGCATAATGGTTTTGAACTCTTGAGCTCAGGGGATCTATCCATCTTTGCCTCCAGAGTGCTAGGGTTATAGGGGTGAGCCACCAGGTCCTGGGCCAGGGGTTCTTCTTCTTCTTCTTTTTTTTTTTTGATGACTTTCAGCTGATTGAGAAAATTCCCTTCTATTCAGTTTGCTGAAGATTTTTTAACATGAATGAGTGATGAATTTTATTAATTTTAGTTATTGAAATAATCATGTGATTTTTTTTCTTTATTCGATTATTTTGGTGATTAATTTGCAGAGTTAAATGAAAAAACAAAATTATATTCCTATCAGAGGTACTAATAGGTAGTGTTAATATCATTTTTATAGTATGCCTTCTTGTTGAATTGACCTTTTTCACTATTATGAAATATTTCTCTTTATCATTTCATTGTTGCAAGATATTTTTTGTTTGACATTAAGCCACTCCAGTTTTTTTATGATTACAGTTTCCCTGATACTTTTTGTTCATTTTCTTTTTCATGATTTTAATTGTTAACATCTCTGTGTCTTTATAACTTTGCAATTAAAATGATGTTTGTTTGTTTCCTTTAGTTTTTTTTTTTTTTTTGAGACAGATTCTCACTTTGTCACCCATGGTAGGGTGTCATGACGTCATAGCAACCTCAAACTCTTGGGCTCAAGAGAGCCTCTTGCCTCAGTCTCCCAAGTAGCCGGGACTGTAGATGCCCGCCACAAGGGCTGGCTATTTTTAGAGACAGGGTTTTGTTCTTGCTAAGACTGGGCTTGAATTTATGAGCTCAGGCAATCCACCTGCTGTGACCTCCCAAGAGTGCTGGGATTACAGGATTGAGGCGTGGCTTCTAGCCTGTAGTTCATATCTTACTGAATCTTTCAATTCAGTTATGCAACGTCTGCCTTTTTATCTGGACATTTAGTGTATTTATCCATATGTAATATTTTCCATGATTAGTTTTAAGTCTAACTTCACTATTAATACTTACTCATTCACCCTGTTTTATATTCTTTCTGTCAAACTTCCTTCTTTTAGATTGACTACTTTTGTGCTTCACCTTGTTTTCTGTCGATTTATTCTCAGTAGCTCTTTTATGATTACAATTATTGTCATTGGTCTAAGATTTTTAATATCTGTCTTTGCCTTACACTCTATCTTCAAATAATATTTTTCTGCTTCACATGTAATGTAAAAACCTGATAATGATATATGTCTTTGTTTCTCCATACCCATATGTTTTACAGTCATTATCTTATGCTTTATTTCTCTCAATTGTGAATAAAGCCATAACTCATAGTTACACTGAATGTAATCAGTATTTATTCAAAGAAATAAATTTTATAAACAGTAAACTATTTTTATTTTACTGCATATTTACCAACCCTGGCCTTCTTTGTTTCTTTGTATAGATTCATGTTTCTCTCTGAAATAACCCAAGGTTAATGGACCCCTTTAACATGCCAGGCAGTCTAGGTTTGCTGGTGACAAAGTCTTTCATTCTAGCCATTCTTTATATATTCTCTTTCTGCTCCCCTTCTCATCCTTCTTGATCTCTGATTGGTGATGTCTCATAGGCCACCTAGAAATTTCTTGTCCTTGTTTCATTTTGCTTTTGTCAGCCTTGTAAAAATCTTTGTGTTGGTAGTTTGAATGGTTGCTATCACATTGCTTTCAACTTCATGGATCTCTCCATCCTTAAAGCTTAACTTTCTGTTAAGACTATCCACTATAATTTTACTGTAGATTTGATTTTTTTAGCTATATAACATCTACATCTTTTTAAACTATATCATCTTTATTTATCTTATTGTTTTATGTATTTGCCTTTAAATACTTAAATCTCATAGCTTCTTTGAAGTGTCTTCAGCATTTTATATCAGACAGTTTAAAGGACATTTACATGACAGTTTGTCATTTCTATGTTGGTGTCTATTGACTGATTTTTCTCTTGAGTATTGTGCCCATGTTTTTATTTATTCATGTATCTTGTGATTTTGCTTGAGCTTGGAGATCACACCTGTTATAGTTGTCAGGTATCTGAATGTTGCTAAAGTTTTTACTGCCTAATGTTTTTGATAATCAGCTCTAATCTATTTGAGGCTAGTTTTTAAAAACATTCAGGGCAGATCTAAAGTAACCATTTCCCAGAGTTAGTTTATTCTTACAATTGTTGTGTTCTTTTTTGTTTCTCTACTTAAGTGTTCAGTGAGGGGGTGAGGGGGTGCTACACTCTCATGGGTGACCAACCTTTTTTTTTTTTTTTTTTTTCCTAATTCTAACCATCTAACCATTTTTCTTTTCTGGACCATACATTAAATGCACAAACACTACTGAAGGCTGGCAAGCAAAAAAATAAAGTCTGTGCATAATTTTTGTGATATCTGCCACCACAGAGAAGCAAAAAAATTTCTCACATAATCCACACACAGTCTGCTGGCAATAAATTGGACATCCGGGAGGGTCAGAACTCAATTATTTCCAAATCTTATGACAATCAGCATAGTCGTGCAGCATTGGTATTTTATGTTTAGAAGTTCTTTCTAGGACTCCTAGTTTCTGACCTCGTATACATGTAGGTTGGGAATCAACCAAATATTCAAGAAACTCAATCAGATTTCTCTTTCCCCCCAGCATTCACTCCTGTAAATTCCAGTGATTTCACCATTGCCAAATCCCATCTCTAGCTCTTCATCTCAGCAAGAGTGTCATTGTCAGCTTGGGATTTGCTTGAGTTGAGAAATTTTAAATTACATTAAATGATACGTTTTAAATATTGAGATTTCTCTTGTCATTAAAACTTGCTGATTAAGTTGGAGGATAGGCCTTAAATGTTTTCAAAGCACAGGAAAGAATACATCTATTGTATAATATTGAATATCTCTTGATAAGAAAGAGGAAATTTGCTGTATGCATGAGTTATACTTGTATTTGTTCGGTAAACCGTTAAGTGCAATAAACAAACAATAGCAATGCAAATTGAGAACCATGCATTACAGAATATCATGGAATTTGGGAGGAAAAATGTTGCGTATTCATGTTAGAAAAAAAAAATCTCGATTCACAGTTTAAAAAAAGGAGAATTGGCGTATACCAGACAATTTTAAAGAAAGAAGCGAGGTCTTTACTGATGAATGAAATGTGTCCTGAAGTGAAATGGATGAAATTTCCCAGAGAACATTCACATTTTCCCCTTAATAGTTGAAAATTTGTGTTTTCAGTTAGTGGAGACAAATACATGTCAAAATTCTGTGAGGAGGCCTCGCGACAAAAATGGATAGAAATCTGCCCAATGATATCAGAGATCCTGAGCTATAAAAAGCATAACCACTAAGATAAGGGAGGGAATTTGATGCTATTTAACAGATGTACTGTGCACTCAATACAATGCTAACCATTGGAGAGAGGAAAATGTAAACATTCACCTGACAGTTTATTATCCAGGAATTATCATCTCTAGAGAGTTTCAACCTCTGGGTTAGGTCTGTCGCATTTTTTCAGTGGTTTTGGCTTTTCTTTGGTGATGTAGGTGATGTAGAAAGATGTGATATCACAAGGGCTTGCCTTTGATTAAGACAGCAATATAGTTTGGAATAAAACCCTAGATTACCCAAACTGTCAACTGATGGATTTAAACTATGTTAGTTTGAAAGTTTGCTTGAAACCCATTTTATATTGCTTCTGAATATTCTAAGACTTTCAATCCACTCTGAGAACTCTTCCTTAATATGAATCTTGAAGAGTCTTATTTCTATCTTTTTTTTTTTTTTTTTGAAATAGAGTCTCACTATGTCACCCTAGGTAGAGTGCCATAGTGTCACAGCTTACAGCAACCTCAAACCTCAAACTTCTGGGCTCAAGCAATTTCCTTGCCTCAGCCTCCTAAGTAGCTGGGACAAAAGGCACCCACAACAACTCCCAGCTACTTTTTTTCTGTTGCAGTTGTCATCATTGTCCAGTGGGCCCAGGCTGGGTTCAAACCCGCCAGCCTCAGTGTATGTGGCTGGTGCCATTACCACTGTGCAACGGTGCCAAGCCTTATTTCTTTACACACACACACACACACATATATACGTATATTTATCTATATATGTGTATGTATATTTTAGTTCTTTATAATCTACTTTATATTCTGACTTTGATGCTTCCAAATAGAAATTTACTGTGAGAATTTATTATTATAAAGAATGAAAATGTGAAAACTAAACATTCTTAAAAGATTGTAACTTTCTGCTGTGTTTTAAATCTAAGGTAATTGATAATCTTACAAGTGCTATTATTTGAAATTTTATTGAGCACTGCTCATAAAAAAAGCCTGAAAAAACACTTTAGATGGTGTAGCACATTTCCTCATAAAGGACTTTCAGATCCTTAGTTTCTTAATTAGTAATTTGGGTCCAGTAAGATTGTCTGCCATGACCTTGGAGAAATTATTTAAAAATAGAACCAAGTAGTAATGAAATTGGAATGCATTCACAATTCTGAATGATGCCAAGGCCAGGGCATTATCTATCACGATATTTCAGATATGCATCCTAAAGAAATTATACCTAAGCTATTCAACAGTCAGAATTTTTAAAAGGAAACAAATCCTCTAAACTTGTATTTGTTAAAAATACCCCTTATGATTCAACGGTGTGAAGAATTTGATGGTACGTATCTTTGTATCACTGTCAGCTGCCAGGAAAGTGTCATGCATCCATTGTTGGCTGGGGATGGCAAGTTTGCAAAACCAAATATCATCTTAAGAATATTTCAAAAGACTTGTCCCAAAAATTTCGTTTTATTTTAAAAGAAAGTATTAACTGAAATCATATATGACTTCAAAATGTATTCAGATTTCTCTACAGTGTGTAACAATAGGGAATTTTATCAGATTGCATTCTCAGTAAAAAGAGTTTGAATGAGTTTAATGTGATTTCTGTTTCAATCATAAGAGTGACCTACACAGGTATCTTTTTTTTTTTTTCAATCACTTATTTCTGGTCTTTCCATCTGTATTTTAACCTGTTAATATGTGGGAGAGTGTGAGGGAAAGCAAATCAGTTTGACCTTTAATGTAAAGTCATTTTTGGGTGACCAAAACAGTACTATTTCCAATACTAAGAAGAATATGAATTTTAAGATTCAAAAGCACGTGTCATTCTCAGCAACCTGGGAGGAATGATAATGTGACCAGTGCTTGAAAGATAATTTTATCTACATAACTACCTTCCATCCTCTTGCCTTCACTGTGTATTAAGACTTCTGCCCAAAGATATATGTTTAGCCAAACTGTTTCAATATTATATATTAAACTTTAAAATGATTCAAGGACAAATGCTGGACTTCAGCTCACTGTAGGATGCCACATTTTCTTGCATCATTTCCTCTTTTTTTTTTATTTTTAAGCAGCTATTTTACCACTAAACCAGGAAAGAAGGAATTATGCAGGAAAATTGCTATCAGCTGCTACCCCCGGCTGTATTACACAACCCAGAGCATAATAGCTTCCCCAGTGGAGTCTCTGACAGCTTGGGCCAAGCCATTAACCACTACTAACACCTAAGGGAAGATATAAAATAGACTGAAATGTCTCTCAAACATCCCAGCAGATCTTTATGCAAACAAAATTTATTTGAAATGCAGATGCCCAGGGCCCATCTCCAGAAATTCTTATTTAGTTGACTCAAGGTAAAATCCAAGAATGTGTATTTTTAGCATGCTCAGATCTTCTATCTGTATTACCAAATGCAATTTTCACTTAGCTTCAGTTTGTGTGAATATATGCTCAGACAAAGATGATAATGAGATGGACTTGTAATTTGAAGTGTCAAGGTCAACCAAATGCAGTAGTTCCCCCTTGTCCATAGTTTCACATTTCCTGGTTTCAGTTACCCACAATCAATCACGGTCTGAAAATATTCAATGGAAAACATCAGAAATAAACAACTTGTTGAGTTTCTTTCTTTTTGGAGACAGTTTTATTATGTTCCCTCAGTAGAGTGCTGTAGCATCACAGCTCACAGCAACCTCAAACTCTGGGGCTTAAGGGATTCTCTTCCCTCAGCCTCCCAAGTACCTGGGACTACAGACGCCTGCCACAACACCCGGCTATTTTTTTGTTATACTTGTTATTGTTATTTGGCAGGTTGACGCTGAGTTTGAACCCACCAGCCACATACACTGCCTGAGCTACAGGTGGAGAGCCACAATTTGTTAAGTTTTGAATTGTGTGTTCTTCTGAGTAGCATGGTGAAAACACTTCCTGCCCCATCCCACTAAGTAAGTAAATTATCTCTTTGTTCAACATATCCACACGTTTAATTACTTGGTAGCTGTCTCAGTTATCAGATCAAAAAAAAACATTACACATGGGATTTGGTACTATTGAGGTTTCAGGCATCCGTGGGGGATTTTGACATGGAACTCCTGCAGATTATTATATATCAGAGTCTGTTATCTAATAAATAAATTTTTAAAAAAATTACATTGATAAATATTGCATATGTTTATGGGATACATTATGTTATTCTGAAATATGTATATATTAATAGGCACTTAATTTTTAAAATTAATTGAATGATACATGGAAGATCAATGACTTGTGCTTCTCTCCTTATTTTCTATTTGTGTAGGGTTAGCTATGTTTGACTTTTCAAGGCACTGCTTACCATTTATTAGTCCCTTGTTTCTCATCGACTCACATTCACTGATTCCCATTATGCCTTTTTTCAACAAACCAATCAACACCATTATATTTACTTTACATTTACTTTATAATCAAATCTCCAGTATATCTCTGAATTAGGTAACCACAAACCTCAGGCTATTTGTTCCTATTGCCTCTTCCATAAGGGGAGAAGTAATTTTTCAGCTAACTACTCAAGAATAATGGGACTTCCCTACATAAGGAAGACATGAGGTTATTGGATGGAAGGGGAGAGATGCATAAGAATATACAGTTATAACAATGGTGTAAGAAATATAACCAAGATAGAGATTGATGGAGATGGGAAGGAATTGATACTCAACATTATTATGATAATTTGTGATACTGAGCATGCAGGTAGACATGCCTGGGTGTGGGGAGATGAAGGGATGCTATTCCTTGTATTTTACCCTAGTAACAGACCAGCCCTTTCTTCTAAACCCAGTGATCCTCCTTCCCTCTCTTCCTTCCTTCGTTGACACAGTCTCTCTCTGTTGCTTGGGTTAGAGTACAATGGCTTCATCATAGCTCACTGCAGCATCGAACTCCTGAACTCAAGTGATCCTCTTGCCTCTTCCTGTGTAGCTGGAACTACAGGCTTGTACCACCAAACACTGCTAACTTTTACTTTTGTTTTATAGAGTTGGGGTTCTCTCTATGTTGCTCAGGTTGATATTGAACCTATTCTTTTCTAAGGGAAACTTCTCTTCTCTTAAAACATTCTTTCATTCCTTTCCAATGAAATAGATTTAAATCCCTATGATAGAGGAATCTTTTTATCTTTGTACAAATGGCATAGTGGACCGTGGGGTGTGGGAGCTGAGACAGAAGGGTCGGGATCACAGTTAAAAAATGAACCATCAACCTTCTAATATTTTGACTAGTTAGATCCTATGTTCTCCTTCTGGGTGAAAAGTTTCTTGAAATCAGTAGTCTTATCTTCAGTTACCTGCCATCCATTCGTTCAGTTACCAGCCATCCATTCGTTCATTCAACAAGAGTTAGTTAAAACCTTACCATGGAGACGTCTGCATAGTGACACACATTACAGACTGGGACGAATGCATTAAAAAGATAGAATCTCTGCATCCAAGGATCGTTTAGCTGGTGAGACAGAAAAGCATCCCCTTCCTCTGTATTGTACCATGCCTGGCACTTTGTGTGTTGAGGAAGCCTTTCCTCTGACGGTGATGTCTTATACATGGTAGATGCTGAATAACTGAGGACAGAATTGATTAAATGTGCCAGAGTGGGCTTGACAGAATTAGGATGACGGTACAGGCGATAGCAAGGAAAACTGGATTTGTGCCATAGTTGGTGGCTTGCCTGTGAAGGACTATGTCTCATTTCAATGGTACAAAAGCAAAATCTTCAGGGGGATTATGAGATTCAACCAACTGATGATTTCCGGGAATATGTGACTTCCTTCTAATGAAAAAGCCAGTTATCTACATAACAAAGTACATTTGTGCTGTATTTTATTTCTTTCATATCCTCAGCTCTCCATTCACAGTGTTTAAGGATTCAAAAATCTTGTACACACTTCACTAAAACTGCTATTTTAAAGAAATCTTACTCTCTGGCTCAACTACCATGTATATCAAAGTATTAACGAGCTCAGATTTGTAAGCTCCAGTGCAAAATAATCTCTGACTCTCAGTTTCTTAAATATTTAGAGGCATGTATTCAGTCAGTAGAGATATGGTAGAGAAATCACTCTTGATAATGCAAGTTATTTCTATTGTCTGGATATTTAGCCACTGTTAGTTTGTCTTCTGAAATTTTCATAAGAAATCCCACTAAGGACCTTGGTGTTTGCTTATTTGTTTGTTTTTTTTCCTTAAGTCGTTTATATGCTCAAAAAAATGCTTTTGTATCCTTCTGTATAAATCCGAATAGATAAAATATTCTGTCCAGGTAGATTGATATTTATAAAAGCTTAAAATTTTCATTCAAACAAAATAGAAATTGGCTCTTGGTATAATTTTCACTTTTGTGAGTTAGTTAATGTAGGTATTCTTCGGATAAAATGAAGTAATATTCATCTTCATCCCTCATTCCCCAGTGCCTGGAGTGGGATCAATCTGCCTTTCCTCAGAGAATTAAGGGATTTACAAAAGGTTCCTGGAACATTTTGAGTAAGAGCAAGCGTGCTAATTAAGAGCAGGGGAAAAATCATCAAACACAGGAGACCTGGAGCAGGATGATCAAATCTACCATGGGACTCAGATTCTGTGATACCTGCATTCTTCTCTGGCACCAGAATTGATCATTTCTTCATAATTAATTCATGGTTCTGCTGTGCTGTGCTGTGCTATGTTGAGCCTCAAGGTATGAGGATTTGGATCTATAGAACGTTGTATTAGACATCTTTTTAGTCCCTCTAAAAATACTATTCTCCTGTCTGCCCCTACCACTTAGTTTTTTCATTGTCTGTGATAAAGGTGTCATGGTATGGAACTCTTCCCTCCATGCCCTTTGTGTTTATTTTTTGAGACAGAATATTACTTTGTTGCTCTCGGTAGAGTACTGTGGCATCATAGCTCATAGCAACCTCAAACTCTTGGGCTCAAGCAATCCTCTTGTCTCAGCCTCCTGAGTAGCTGGGACTACAGGTGCCTGCCACAATGCCCAACTACTTTTTATAGAGACAGGGTCTCGCTCTGGCACAGGCTGGTCTTGAACTCCTGAGCTCAGGCAATCTACCTGCCTCGGCCTCCCAGAATGCAAGGATTACAAACTGAGCAACTGTGCCCAGCCTCCTCCGTGTACGTTCTATGCCTCTTTTTCCACTCTTATCCTTGAGCTTTTTAAAATCTTCTTAGAGTCTTAGAGCCCACATTCTCTTGCTTTTTGAGGTTATTTCTATTAAGGTGACAAAGATAGATGGCAGAAAATACATTGGAGTGGGTTGTAATTCTTAGCCTCCCACTGATACACCTTGAAAGACTAATTTTAGCTTTCAAAAATCTTGTTCCTCATATGTGATACAGGAATAAGAATGCCTCGTGCTGCCTCTGTAAATCATAAATACATTTAATCAGATTTCTTAATTGCATTCATTTTCTACAGCTGCTGTAACAAATTTTTAGAGAGTTGGGTGCATAAAACAAAAGATACTTATTCTCTCAGGCTTCTGGAGGCCAGAAATCTGAAATAATAGTGTGGGCCAGGACATCTTCCCTTCAGAGACTCTAGACAAGCATCCTTTCTTTGGCTCTTCCGGCATCTTTCGGCTGCAGGCATTCCTGGGCTTGTGGCCACCTCACTCCTATCTCTGCCACACTGGTTGCATTGCTTCTTTCTCATGTCTGCGTTAAGGCTCCCTCCTAATAGGACACATATCATTGGATTTAGGGGCCATTAGGTAATCCCAGGTGAACTCCTAAACTTAAAAATTCTTAATTATCTGCAAAGACCCTTTTGCAAGTAAGATATCACTCATAGGTTCAAGGGATTAGTGTGTAACATGGTTTTTTTTTGGGGGGGGTCATCATTATACTAATAATCCAAAGTGAAAACCACAGCCTGTCCTCTGTACATTTTCACTCCAAAGTGGAAAATCAAGCAGATGTTTACAGTGCTCTAGTGTTAGATGATGGTTATAGTGCCGAAAAACCTGTGGAGCATTTTTCTATGTTAAAAGCCTACTAATTCATTCTGTGTATAATTGTAAATTGCAAACTAAATGTTAAGTTTGGTGTTAGACTAGGAACATCCAAAAGAATCCATAGTGATGTTTTATTGTGCTCTGTTTCTAAACCAAAGTGCACCTTGCTCCAGTATTTCATGGTTCGATATACTCTATTATTGCATAATAGGATATTCGCTGATTAGTCAACACTCAAATATTGAGATTATGCCTGTCATGTGGCATGATGAGAGATCTAAGCAGGAAAGAAAAGGCAAAACAGTGACAAATAAGTCAATGATCTAATTAAGTGTGACAGATACGGTATGTTGGTATACTTCCAATGGATTATGTAAGAATGTATAATGACACTGTGGGTGACTGGCTTCAAAAGTCTTAGTTTTTATTAATTCATTACAATGTGTTTCCAACAAAACTCAGAATTTAAAGTAAATAGATATAACTGAGGTGTGGATGTTATTATATTTACCTCATATTCCTAAATATTGGATACTCCTTACGTATATGCTTCTAACATGCTGAAACCTCATGGGTTTGGTCTCTTTACTCTTTTGCTAGGTTTTTGTAAATAAACAATAGGCAAAACACAATGATAAGAACTTAATTAAATCTTTTGTCCATACCTACTAAATACAGTGACATTTTTTTACCTTTGTTTTGACCTTCTCACAATTTTACTTCATTTGACTTGACCAAGAAAATTTGAATTAAATTTGCAAGTCAAATGTCAGAAGACATTTCTCAGAAAGGCACCGTATCTACTGATCTTTCCTTCATCTATTTATTTTGTCATAAATAGTTGCCTGGCAAGTGCCTTCATTAAACTGGCTCCTTTTTCTTCTTGCTTCTATCTAAAAGGACAACCAAAAGTCAGAGCCCAGTGATTTTAAGTGAGTGGAACCCAAAAAAAAATAAGTCTGTATCAGGGAAAAAAATGAGCAACACTAAACTGTAACAAGCAGGGAATCTGGATAGACTTTGTATGCTTTATTTTATTTGAAAAATAAACAATGTGGAGAGAAGAAGATGTTTTTAAATAATAACTGTAGTAATAATAATCTTTTAATGAATAATACAAAGGCAATAGAGTAAACGAAACCTATCCACAATAAACATGTTTTGAGGTCCACAGTGGATGCCTGAAACCATGGATAGTATGAGCAAGTATCGACAGGGGGAACTATGGTTGCCCAATCTGATAACTGACATGGCTACTAAATCCTTAACACGTGGTGAGCATAGACAGCTTGGATTCACTGGACAAAGAGATGATTCATATCCAGAAAGGAACTGAGACAGAGTGAGATCGTATCATGCCACTCATAACAGTGTGCAATTTGAAATTTATGCATTATTTATTTCCACCATTTGAATATGGTATTTTCAAATGGTGGTTGACTATGGGTAACTGAAATCACAAAAAGTGAAACCGTGATAAGTGGGGACAACCATAACTTGGAAGGAAGGAAGGAAAGAAAAGAAGAAGGAAATTACAACTGTGAGATAAATGACACCAATAAAATCAAAGAGTCATCCAGACAGGCACAGAATGTTTGATTTTTCAGAGAGAATGAAAAGCAGTTACCCCTCTAAAGCCTCTCCTGGCTTATAGGTGGCTCCCATCTCCTGGGGGCACATGGCCTTTCTTTTTACGTCTAGGCAGAGAGAGAAATTATGTAAGCCCTTCAATGTCTCTTATTATAAGGACACCCTTACTCTAGGATCAGAGCACCTTATTTTTTTCCTTAGAGGTGCTATCTCCAAATACAACCATACTGGTGTTTAAAGTTTCAACAAAGGAATTTTTTCAACTTTCAGTCTGCCACAAATACCACTCCCTTATTTACTAAAGAAACAATTTCTTATAAGAACACTGATGTTGTGTAAAAGAATATCCTTCGATTTCCATCTCCAAATGATTCAGAGACTAAACATCAATTAATAAAGAAGACATTTCTCTTAGATTAGCCATATTAGATATTTATTCTTACTCTGAATATGAGACTAATGTATCCAATTTCAACTCAGTAAGAGAGACTTCTGTTGGGCACCTTCTTAACAAGATGGCATTTATGATATTTTAATTTTTTTTTCTTTCTGAATCCTTTTCTATTTGAACCTGGGCATTCTCAGTTTATTGCTTATATTTCTTGATGTGAAGCATAGCCAGAGAAAGGCATGAAAACCATCAATATTTCTCTTAAATTCCTATATATAACCTCAGCATATATATGCTTTCCAATAGCCTGAAATTGAACTTTCTCACTTATTTGAAACTCACATAGGCCCCCCCATAACAACATAAATGGAAATGAATATCAGCCCCACAAAATATAGCTTATGATTACTTAGTCATTTATTTATTCAGTAAATATTTGCTGACTAGGCAACTATGCATCTTAAACTGGTTATTTGTTACTTGGAAGTTTCCTAGTTTATATCTGTATCTCCAGGACTTATCTTCATTATTGTATCATTTCTTTGGAACAGTGTTTTGATAAAAATTAAGAGTTTTATAAGATCATGTTACTAATTTATCTGAAGAGATTAGGAGCAATTTGGGGAGGAAATTATCCACAAAGAGGAGGCATTCTGGCATAGACATAAAGCTTGTGTAAATAGTCACTTTTAGAATTATAGCTCAGGAAGGGCAGAGAGATTATCAGACAGACAGCAGAACAGATATGAAAGCCCTCAGGAAGGAAGATGTTTGATTCAGAGAAGTCCATGCTAGAAAATAAAGAGAAAGCATAAGAGTGACAGTGCATGAAGCTGGGGAACTAGACAGGGGCTAGATCTTGCTGGCCTTGGGAAAAGAAACCGAAATCTCTAATCTGTAATAGAAGAACAAACATTCTGAATGCTCCCTTTCTCCTCTTGTGTTCTCTCTCTCTCTCTCTCTCTCTCCCTACACACACATATCTATCTAGATAGATAAAGGCATCTAAATTTATCTATCCATGGAGAGATTAAATAACATCCAATTTCTCTTGTTATAATTTTCCTAGAATATGTTTACTGGATTTTACTTTTGTTCAATAACAGTCCTTAAAAGATCAGATGGATAAATAGGTAGATAAATAGACAGATATTTATTGCTTTCATTGCTATTTCATTTCTATTTTTTTAATATTGGTCAGCCCTAATGAATCAGGGATTCAGTTCCTTGAAACTAAAATATTTTCAAATAAAAGTGGGTTAAACACCACAGGGTACTGGTGAAACTTATTAAATGTAGAGTATCAATGTCTTTATATAGTGATCAAGAAAATGCCATGAAGGCTATCTCTAACAGTATGATCAAAATGTTTCTGATTGTATATGAAGCACATTCTGCCTTATGATTGCACCAATGTACACAATTATGATTTAATAAAATTATTTAAAAAAATAAATAAAAATAAAAATAAAAATAATTCAGTGCAAAAAAAAAAAAAAAAAAAAGACATGCTGCAGACCGTTCTTCCTTTGTACCACAGGATAGGTGCTCAAAAACAAAGGGAAGGGAATTTTATGAAGGAGAAAGTGGCTAACATTTTTACATGTTGAAAGATTGAATTAAGCAGGGACTAACTTTTATATATTGGATGCAGCAACAGGAAGCCTTTAGTGGCTTTGGTAAGAATAATTTCAATCAAATGATAAGGAAAAAAGCCAACTACAGTAATTAGTCAGTATACATTTCTTTCTCTTTGTAATAATTTATTTGTTCAGTTGTCTTCTAATGCCACACTTTCTGGTTTCACTCCTTTATGCCTCTTTCTGTGGATCATCACATTCTTTGTAACTCATTCATTTAGAATACACTAGGTTAAATTCTTAGAACTTTTGCCTATACTCACTCTTGGTTATCCAGTCTTATCGGTTCCATATATGGATAAGTGGTTCCAACAACTATGGAACCACTCTCTTTAATACAAACAATAATCTCTTTTAATTTAAATAATGAGCAACTTTAACTTACTTTATCCAACAGTGAACTCTTATTTCCCTATTTGCATCTGCTCCATTAAGAGTCTTTATGACCTCAGTTAATGTCAACTTAGTCTTTCCAAGTATTGTGACCAAAAATGTTTAAGCCAACCCTGACTACTTTCTTTCTTTCACACCTACATCTAATTTACCAAAGAACTCTGCTGGTTTTCCTTCAAATTATCTTTACCTTCATTGCTATTACTACTCACTATTTTATTCACTGGAAGTACTTGCCATGAGGCTCTTGATAAGTGTTTAACTTTTTCCTTACTCACTTTTTATTTATTTATTTTTTTTAGTCTAGCCACAGTAAAAGATTCTATGTTCCCTGAAAAAATAAATAATATTCCCAATTTAGGACTATTGAAAAGAATTTTTTGTCTGGTATCATTACAGGCAAAATCACATGACTTGGTCCCTCATCTCATTCAAGTGTTTGTTTAGATATAATATCCTTTGTAAGGTCTACCTTGACCACCATATTTTAACTTATATTCTTTTCGATAGACATTCTTTATATTGTTTACTCCTTTTTTTATTGAATCATAATTGTGTACATTAAATTCAATCATGGAGTACAGTGTGAGGGCTTCATATACAATCTGAGATAATTTCATCTGCCTGTTTGACATAACAATATATTGTTTACTCTTTCGGGTTCAATTTTTTTCCTTTGTGTAATCAGAAAGAAATTTCTGCTTTGTTTCATAATGTGATTTTCTTATATTATGACCTGTCTGTCCTCATTGTAATGTAAGCTCTGTGAGGGCAGGGTTTTTAAATTAGTTTTACTCAATGCTATATCAACAGTACATAGAAGGATTCCTAACACATGCTTTCCTTTATTCTCATAGTATTATTCTCATAATACTCATAGAGAGCTTAGGCAATTTTATGTTACATGTTATGTAACAACAGGGCCAATAGCATTTTTTCCTATATCTATGGTTTTTGAAATAATAGAAAAATTAAACAGAAATATCTAGAAATGTCATCAATAGGTAATATGTTACATAAATTTAGTATGTCCAAATATTTTATATGAAAAGCCAATTAATTTTTCTTGCTCAATATGAACTAAGGATAATATAAATATATCCCTGTATGAAAAATCTTTATTCTAAATAATTTGATCATGACTGGAAAAAATATATATAACTTGACAAGTTTGTGTGTATGCACACAATATGTCCATGTGTATGCATTCATGTTTACATGGAAAGGTGACTAAAAGTATACCTAAAATTAAGAATATTAAACATTTGCTTACCAGATTTTAGATCACTGAGTGTTAAGAGGGAGGGCAAGGAAGTGTCTTTTGTGGAATGTTTGATTGTTCATATTTTACATTTAAAATCATTCACATTTTGCAATAAAAAAAAGAAAGGGTAAGATTAGAGCATAAAATAAGAGAGTTGAAATGATTAAGAAAGTATGATAGAAGTATTTAAGTAGGAAAAAAGAACAAGAATGAAAAATGAAGAAAGTGAAGTGAGATAAATAGGCAGATAATATTTAGCAAGAAATATCCTAAATTGCTTCTTTTTTCTAAAATTAAATCAATGATTTTGAGAGTAGTCCACATGTAGTTAATGAAATCTGTATATTACTTCATCTTAAAGTGATCTTTCAAATCCAACTACTTAGCATTCAAAATGGAAGATTATAAGTTTACATATTTTATAAATGTTAAATGGGCCTATTTAAAATGTGTCATATTGAATTTTAAATGTTTGATTTATGAAACAACAAGCCCTTGCTAGAAGAAGTTAAAAGCAAAATGGAAAAAAGTCATTTAAATGTGATATAGTCATAAATTCAAGCAAGCTAAAGCAAGAGATTTCTTCCTAACCAGTTCTCACAGATGTATGTCGCCATTGTTATCATGTACAACTTTTCCTGCTTGCCACAAATTTATGAGATATAGTTTGGCCAGAAATTGTGGTTTGAGTTGGGTAATTAGTAAATTTATATCTTTATCTCAGTTTTTTAGCATTCATGATGATCATGCTACCAAGTGATTGAAGGATGTCTGATAGAAGTCAGAAAACTTAACTTGGGTTAGATAATATGATAAGCTTGCCCTAAGAATAAAAATGACTTTTGAGTTTGATTTTGCCTTTATTAGGCACTTATGGCCCCATTAAGTAGAGGAAAGAAAGAAAGATTTGGGCGGATTTATGGAAACAAAGATTAAAACTGTGAGAATCAAACCAGTTAAGGTGGCATGCACATGTATTCCTAGCTACTCATGAGGCTGAGGTTGGGGGGATACTTTGAGCCCAGGAGTTCAAATGAAGTATACTTCATTCAAGTATATACTTCTAAAAATGAAGTATATCTACCTTTCCATATTTCCTATACTAAATACAACTGATAAAACAAGACCTTATTCAAAAAGCAAAACAAACATGAAATGACCCTGAAGATGGAGAGAAAAAAAGTAGTAAAACGAGGGACCTTTGGGCAAGGGGAACAATGTGATGTAATATTCTGAGCATGTTTCACACACACACAAAGTAAAAACAAAAACAAAACTACCTTTTCTGGCCAAAGAAAAAGAACAAGGAAAGAAGAAACAAAGCAACAAAGAAAACTTTTAAACAATAATTTCTCTATTAGAGCCAAACACAAACTATAAACAAACTGTAGCCCCATTCTCACCAATTCTGACTAAAATCTACCCAGGGTCCTGGATATTTTCCTCAAGAGGATCTAATAAGGTGTCCTCAAACACCTAATAGATGGTGTCAGAGAAGATCAAACAAGGGAGTCTAATTTCTTACCACACCAGGGAATAATGAAATGCACCTTTCTCTCTCATCTTAGATGGTTGTATAGAAAGCCTAGTGCAGATTCAAGACTGTCATCATCTCCCAACTGTAAAGAGCCTAGCCCCACCACATTGACAATAGAGATCTTCTGAGAAGCCAAATGGCCTATATTTGCTCTGCAGTAAAACAGACCACTTGAATGTCCATAAAGACCTACTGAAGAACCTGGACTTCTGTCTTACAGAGGGAAAGAGAGGTCCAGGTTCCTCAGTAGGTCTTTATGGACTTAAAAAGGTGGTGCCTGAAACCCTTTCTTATAAAAGAGCAAGAAATCCAGTTAACACAAAAGGTTTAATTAAAATTCAGAGTCTCATAATACAATTTAAAAATGTCTATTTTTATAAGCACTCGTCACTATCAAGAAAGAGAATGATGTCAAATGAATTTTAAAAAATCAATATGCATTCATACCAATATCAAGATGACAGCAATAAATAAAAATAATTGTGCAATACGACCAGTTGAAGTTTATTCCAGGATGCAAGCCTGGTTCAATATTCAAAAATCAATCAATGTAATCCAAATATCCACAGTTTGAAAAGGAAAAATCACAGAATCTTCATATGAACTGAAGCCAAAAAATCATTTGAAAAAATGTCTTACTCATTTATGAGGAAATAAATGAAATTATGAGCAATCTAGGAATAGAGGGGAACTTCCTAAATTTTATAAAGTATATGTACAAAAATTCTACAGCTAACATTATAGACTACATACTCTCTCTCTAATTATGATTGACTGAGTACTCTCTAAGATTGGGGAAAAGGCAAGGATGTTTGCTTTCACCACTGCTATGTCAATGTAACACTGAAAGTTCTAGCCAGTGTGGCGAGGCAAGAAAAAAATTAAACGATATACTGATTAGGAAAGATGGTAAAGATAGTAGAGGGGAAGCTGCCTCTCATTTGCCATTCTCAGGGAAAGAAGTGAAAGTTTCAGGCAGCTGCCTTCATATAGATTACTAGTCTCTAAAGCAGCATTGTGAAATCACAGAGAAGCAAAGTGGGACGCACAGCATGGGAAAAAAAAGGGTAATCAGGTGACACCCATAATAAGTTTAGAGAATGCAAGGAAAACAGTAGGAAACTAGAGTACAGGAGTAGTGTGAGCACTCAGGTGATGCAGTGCAAACTAAGCCCATATAGATCTATCTGCACAGGCTGAGTCCTGCCTGTAGTCTCTGCAGAGCCACTACACTAGATTACTGGTGCTGTGGGGATTAGACAACAGTTGAAGCCATCCTTCACTCTCCGGTGCACTGTTCCAGGTCTATTCCAGGCAACAGAGGGAGCAGACTGACTTGTGTCTTTCCTGAGCCATAGCTAGATGTTTCACCAGTAGAATACATTAGGACCTGAACATGGAAATGGACCTGAATGCAGTAGACTCTGACTTGAGGAGAACTGGGCAACTACAATTGTGGGTCCTGGGTGGAGAATGAAGAGCTAGGACCTTTGCACATCTGGCCATACATCCACAAGATCTGTTTGCTCGAGAAGCAGTTTGCTGTTTACTTGGCCCAAATCCATTTCCCATGCATGAGCAGCTTCCAGCCTACTTGGACCTGATTCTGCCTTTTTGGTTGGTTTGCCTTGCCATCTGCTCAGCCATTTTGGGTTAAGACATTTAGCACAGAGGCCTGGCTTCTTCCCCCACCCCAGACCCAGCTCAATTGAAATCACTCTGTGTAGGCCCCAACATGAAAACCTGTGAAAGGCAGCTTTAACAGGTTTTGAGTGGGGCATGGAGAGCCCTATGATTCCTTGACCACCAGAGAAAACCTCAGTCCTCCTGACTTACCATTTGCAGGACCCTGATACTTGCAGAGCAGCTGAATGCTTGCTTGGCCAAGATTGCCCTCCAGTCTCAAGTAACATATGCCGTTTGGCCCTGACCTTCCTCTCCAGGTAAGATTCACTGGCCATCTACACAGTTCAAGTTCAGGCTTAGAGATCCTGCTCAGAGGATTTGCTCCTGGCTTTCCAATCCCTTCTCTAAAGGTCCACTGCCAGGGAACAAGAGGCTCTGACCAAAAAGGCTTGGAGCAACTGCTTTGGCACATCCTGGGCTGGGCATGAAAAGCTGTAGCTTCTACATGTCTGACCTAGTACTCATAGGATCTAGGTGCTGGAGGATCAGCCTACTTTTTACTTGCCCTGATTCTTCCCTCTGGACCCTAATTTCCCTCTACCTGCTTGATCTGACTCATCCTCTAGAACTGCTTGGTCCACTATCTGAACAGCCCTAATTTGGCTCAGAGACTCTGCTAAGAGGATTATTTATACCTCGCTGCCAGTTCCAGTTCTCAGACTCTCACACCAGAACCTGAGGCTCCATCCCTGTGCCTCCATAACTCCCACAAGGCCTGAAACATCTGAAATTCCATCCAGAAGTCTCAAGCACCACAGGACTACACTCCAGAGCCCCTTACCACCAAGCAGTGCTGGAAGACCCATCCCAAAATCTAAGTCTTCACCAGGGATCACCCACCTCAAGCCACTGGGAAATTGGGACTTGCATTGGACAAATGCCCACAACCCAGGAATTCATGAAAACTTTACCTAGCTGCTGTGGTTACCTCTGTGGGTAGACCCTCAGTGGAACAATCCCCACAACATCAGCTTCAGTGAAGATAGTTTCATCCACCTTGCAATTTGAACATCTTACAAGTACCAGGAGAGTTTTTAGCAAGGAGCAAGTCTCCTGCAAACTTATTAACTTGGAATTACAAAAACAAACAAACAAACAACAACAACAACAAAGAGCTTAGATTAGAAGAAACCAGTCAAAGAACCCAAGGGATCAAATGGAGCTATAGCAGTGATCTCCAATTACAAGGAAATTATTGAAATAACAGAGATAGAATACAGAATATGAATTCAAATGACATGAATACAATTAATGAGAAAGTTGAAAAGCAACAAAAAAGAAGCCTCAAAATTTTTTCAGGGTGTTAATGAAAAAGTCACCAATGAGCTTGAAAAAATGAGAAAGGACATTAATGAACTTAAGGAAATAAAGGAGTAGGAGTCATTCAGGGATTTTCAGAACACAGCAGAAAATTTCAGTACCTGATTAAACCAAGGAGAAGAAAGAATCTCAGAGTTTGAGAACAAGGCTCTCCAGAAAACCCAATCATCTAAAGAGGCAGAGAAGAGAACAAGAAGGATGGAGCAATCACTTACAGTGATGTGGAACTACACAAAGTGAACAATCACATGAAATGTAAGTATTCCCACAGGACAGAAAGAAAATGCTAAAAGCACGGAAAATCTATTTGACAGAATTATCAGGAAAAACTTGCTCAGTATCATCAGAGATTAAAACGTCCAGAAGCAAGATGGTCAGTGAACTCTAGGTAGACTTATAGCAAATAAGATATCCAACATCCAAGACACATAGTATTCAACCTGGTCAGGGTCAAAGAGAAAGAAAAATTCTTCAAGCACTGAGACTTAAGCAAAAACTGACTTACAAGGGAAAACCCATCAGGATAACAACAAACTTCTCAGTGGAAATCTTACAAGCCAGAAGGAAGTGGGCCCCATTTTCAATATTCTTAAACAGAACAACTGCCAACCCAGAATTTTTTATCCTGCAAAACTAAGTTTCATAATGATGGAGAAACTAGATCTTTTCCAGACAAGCAAACACTGAGAAAATTGGCTAAGTCCAGACCTGCACTAAAAGAAATATTCAGACTTGCACCATATATGGATCAGCATAATAGATGCTCAAAAGTATACCCCCTAAAAACTAAAGGATCAGGACTCAGTCATGATAATGACTCAAGTAAAACAGTGCAATAAAGCTGTACTCAACAGGAACATCAGAAATATACCCTGACATCGGAGGGTGGAGCAAGATGGCGGCCAAGAAACAGCTTCCTTGCGGCTGGGCATGGTGAGACTGGGGAGAGAGGACTTCAGGCATCTCTGGCAGGCAGGATCTGCCCAGAAACTTCCCTTTGGGGACACAAGGAGACAGCGTGAGGCTTCTGGACACCCTGAGGAAGGTTAAAGCGGCAGAGATTGGGCAAGTGGTTGCATCTGTTCATTTGGTCTGATCCTGTCAGCGTCTGTGGGTGGGGCAACAGTGGGACTGCAGGCTGGAAAGGCCTTGCCTGTGAGCCATTTGGTTTTCTTTTGGACTTGGCACTCGGTTGAACTGCCTTGGGAGAACTTGGGCAGGAGTGCAGGGGTTTTTGAGTGTTGTCTGGGGCCCCAGACTGGGCCACCAAGCCAGACAGAGCTGCCAGTGTTTGGTGGTGGGCTGTGTGGAAAAGCTATTGTGGGAGAACTTCCCTGGCAAGCTCCACCTTCAGGGTCGCAGAACAGGCATCGGGCGGGAGCGAGTAATCTAGTGACTGAGGAGCCGAAAGGAGGGGACTGAGACGCCTTGCAGCCTTAACCCTCAGGGGCATAGGGTGAGACTGGTTTCGGCATACGGGGTAAGTGGATAGCCACTCAAGGAGTGATCCCAGACACAGTGCTTTCCTGGGAAAGCTTCTGCTTAGCCCAAGTTAGCAATTTAAAGTGTCTTCTAAGCAGGCTGAGGAGGATTTAAGCTCTCCACTCTGCAGGGTTTGAGAAATCATTAGAAACACAGGGTCACTCCCTAAAAAGATCCAGTAACAACAGAGTGACTCTACCAGGGTCTGATCTGGGAGAGACACCTCTCCAACTCTGAGGACAGTCATAGGCAACAGTGAAAAATAATGATGAGGCGGAATCAACGGAAAAACTCTGGCAATATGAATAACCAGAGTAGATCAACTCCCCCAAGGAATGACAAGGTAGATGAAGCACAAGATCCCTTGCATAAGCAAATGGCTGAGTTGTCAGAAGTTGAATTCAGAGTCTGGTTAGCAACTAAGATCAGCTCAATGAAGGAAAAGATGGAATTAGAATTTCAAGCAGTAATCCAAAAGACCCAAAAGATGTCTCAAGAACTGAACGAGTTCAAAGAGAAAATGGAAAAAGATTTTGACACATTGAGACAAGAAGTTGCAGCCCTCAAAGATCTGAGAAATACAGTAGAATCCCTCAGTAACAGAATGGAGCAATCAGAAGAAAGGATTTCT